>JALDNG010000016.1:6105000-6167500 GCA_024349245.1 Neodontobutis hainanensis | reverse complement strand
TTCCCCACACTATTCACCCCCTATGTCTATGCGCTCATTGATTGACATGCGGATGGGATATGAAATCAATAGAAATGTAGCGATCGTCACTCTATTGCTAGTCTCTTTGTGAATGGTCAGCTGTGGCAGGTGGAGACACGCGCACAGGCACATGCACACACACGGCGGCGTCTTTTTCTTCATTTGGAGATTTTAAAGCAAGGGGGAAGGAGAGGAGAGATTGAAGTATTCATAATCACATTACATCAGGGGAAAAGGGAGGCTTTTAAAGTGGCCAATTGACAGAGGGCCTGATTATTAGCCCTTTCTGTTCTTTCTTTGTGGAGGCGAACAGAAAAGACGCCTGTGAAGGACAAATTCTATTAAGGGCCAAATTAGCTCATTTTATAATATGGCTGAAAGAGGAGAGAATTTAATTTGTGCAGCATACACACAAATCACACATATTCATAAATCACACACTGTTAAAGGTCGCCCTTTCTGCTGTGTCCCTTTTTCTCTTTACATTAACTTACCTATTTGTCATGTTGAAGGTCTACAAAGTCCCAAATGATCCAGAAAGCTCTGGGATTTTCAAAAATTTGTGATGCCACAAATCACTCCTGCTTTTACGGTCTGAAAACTGGACTATGTTTAAACACTCTCCATACATAGACCTTTAACAGGATGACTTTTTAACTGATGCAGCTCTGCAGCATCACTTGTTACAGTCCATTGCTCTGCATAAACAGTACAGTCCTAGAGCAGTGCAGATGCTTTAGAGTCAAATAATACATAATGTCATGTTATATTTAGTGTGTTTTATTACCAGAAAAAAGCATCTTGTGTGACTATCATATACACCTATTCACCTTCCAATGGAAAAACGGTGTCAGTTTTGTTTTAAACGGATTAAAAAAAGCAACAGACTACATATATTTTTTGTTATTATATTATATATTATATAATATATTGTATATTATATTATATATTACTTTTCTTTGCCCAATGTGTCTTTACCCGACAGGTTTTAAATGTTGTTCCTCACATTAACCTAGGGCTCTATCTGCAGAGTGTGTATCAGCAGTAGATTAATGTGAAGCCAGTGAAGGTCCAGGCAACTAGCTGAATCAATGTTTATTGCAGGTTTCTTTAAGTGCTTAATGATTTAGTCATTAACATATTGATGAAGTTTGTTGTCGCTCACTCCCTGTGTTTTTTCCCTCTCCCCAACTTGCCACAGGGAGAAAGAGCATGATCTGGAGAGGCGCTTTGAACTGTTGAACAGAGAGCTGAGAGCCATGCTGGCCATTGAGGGTAAGCCACACACACACATACAGACAGAGAAATGGCACTGGGTTTTAATAAGGAGTCGGCAGGTGTCAGACACTGGTGTAATTCTCAACTTTTATCCATTAACTGTATTTTCAAATCCAGGTAGTGCCACTTAAATTAAATTCTGCACAATGCAGAGTAAAGGATTAGTGTCACTCATTGGAAATAAAAGCAAACAGAGAATAATCTGACAACATGCTGACAGAGAAACTTAACAAGGTTTAGGTTGCCACATTATTTAATCAGAGTGACTGTTTTACCTTTTAGACCTGTCTTTAATGTTCCGGGTGCCAACCAGATGCTAAATGAGACTGAGTTTTTTATATATAATTAAAAACAGAACATCTACAGCAGCTATCCATAGGTCACACCTTGCATATTGTCCAGCTGCTACCTTCATTTTGTGCCTAAAGCAGGATGATTTAAATTCTGTGCTGACTTCTTGATGAGGATTAAGATTTCACTCGTTGATACTTGATCAATGCTATCTGTTTCCTAGCTAGACATGGTCAGCTGATGCCTGAATTGAAATTTAGCCACAGTGCCACAGAAAAAATGCCTGTGTGGGGTTTAAGAAAAACTCCAAATGCAGTTAAATTATTGAAAGCTTGTTAACTATAGCGCAGCCAGAAATGCAGCCATTGTGTCGCATCAAAGTTGTCAGGGGGCCTGGGAAGTTTAATCCCTTTCGACGGCGTCCTCTTTGGCAAAATGAACCTTTTGCCAAATCAATGCTAATTGATTTTACCATTCGACATTGACCACCACCACCCCTTTCCCCCAACACCCCACCCCTACCCCTCCATACAGCCTTCGGACACCCATTGTAATTACACTGGGCACCTGATAAGGTACCTGGTCCATAATAAATCAATTGTAATTAGCAAGAAAGGAGGGGGCAGGTGGAGGAGCAGACATGCGTGCCCGAGCTAGCGCCGCAGACGACTCCACGCTGCTGATTTTCCTCTGTCTTCGCCCGGCCGTTTTATTTATTTATCTTTATTGAACTGCAGCTTGGCTATGGCTCCAGTCAAAAGGGAGGATTTGACTTTTTCTGCTTCATGTGCCAGACTGAGGGTCTCTGTGCCATTGTGCATTTTCAGTTTTCTCAAGTGTTTGTCTTCTGTTGCTTCTGACTGTCTGCTTCTTTGTACTGGGTGTAAGTCATGTGCCTTGTGTGAACTGAAAGCTTTAAGATTTAGCACAAGGTAAGGTGGGGAAAGGTGTTGTGTCACTGCTCTCCTTTCTGCCTTCATGTGGACTTGTCTAACTTATCAGCTGGCCTTCTTTTGCCCCTGAGGGAGGCACTTAACATTCACAGGCTCTACCTTTTCTGCAGCAGCCATAGATAGTGCCGAGCTGCTTGGAAGAGAGTGTGTGGATATCCCGAGTGCCTCCACCTACATTTGTATTTGTTCATTCTCGGTTTGTTTGTTGGGTGACCATCTCTGGCTCTTTATGTGGTGCTCGGACATGTCCATTGAGCAATCGTGGAGTCCAGGTTATCGCTGATGATGATGACCAGCAGCAGAAAGAGAGAAAGAGATGGAGGAAGACAGTATGCGTAAAAGCACATACAAACACCTGCTGAGAAAAATATATGTTATCACTGCTTCTCCCATAACTCACTCGGTCTCTATCTCTTCCTCTCAGTTGGTCGACATAGTCACTTATTGAGCCACAGTCTTTGTAAAGGTTCACTATCCCTGAGCCTCAAAGACCAAATGTGCTCGCATTACATACATGCTAATAAACAAAACTAATATTTTTTTGTATTTTTTCCAGACAATATGATACTCTACAGTTATGTTCTTCTTTACACAGATAATACTCGTAATGTGATACAATTGGGAAACTGTTCTAAATTACTACTAGTCCTAACTGTACTTAAAAATAATCCGCACAAAGCTCTGACCTGTAATGCTTCAGAGTGTCGCCAGGACACTGAATAACACTACATAGACGCCATAAACAGAAGGTGAGGAAAGGGATACTGTCGCAAACGTGTCGGTCTTGAAATCTTACCCATCTCTTGCCTTGGGGTTAAGAACGCTGACTAATTTAGTTGCATCATTCGTAAACAGAGTCTTGGCTGGGACGGCACACAGACTATTATTCAAATTCTTTAGTATACTGTTTCCTACCCAGAGTACCAGACTGATTTTAATGAATTTGTTTTTATTGAGCTTCACAGGCCAAATTCAAACATCTGAAGTTGTTGAGCACAGAATTGATCCACTATGCCCTCTTTATCTGCTTACCGATTCACACCTATGATTGCGCACACACCGAACTACATCTTGGCTCGTTTAAGAGACCGTGTGTGCATGTTTTAAAGTGGACGCCCTCTCGCCATCTAAAAGGGATTTATGCATAGCTGGGTCCCAGAGTTTTTTCCTGTTACGGTTTGATATGATAAGCTTTTTTATATGTTTAAAATCAATATGTAATCCTATGCAGGAGCTTATCCCTCTCCACCCCCCACCACCCTCCCACCAGCAACACTCCCACCTCCAAACACACAGTGCATTTGTAAATCTATTTGGGCTTTGTAACACATCGGGGCAGCGCGCTACAGACCTTGATTGATTAGGTTCACCGAGGAATCCTATCACATCCGCGACTTTTGATGATGTCGCCAACTCTTTCAGGGTTGCTAGTTGACTGGAACAGCCGATAACAAGTAGTTTTGGTTCGACGGGCTCTTGAACTCCAGTTGTTAATTAAGTTTATTTTGTGAGGTTGTTTGTGTGGGAGGTTGAATGATCTTTTTTTAGGTTGCATAAAAGCAGAGATAAAGGAAACAATCAAAATGAGTGAGGCTACGTAATTTATGCTAGATGTTTTATGGTTAAAAGGTATATAGAGTGAATTTGATGAGTGATTTGTTGGTTAAACCTCTTTCATAGTCTAGTTTTAAATTTTTTTTTTTTTTATTAACCTCTAAGCTATTACTATTGGGTTTGAATTTTAAACCTTAGTTTCCCTTTTTCAAAATGATCAGCTATTTTATCCATCCCTTTGACTTTCCTCCCCTCCTGTGACACTTTTTGTCTCTTGACTCCACTTGGACTTCAGCCAAAACAAGCTTTTATGAGGAAAAAAAAAACATAACTGAGAACAAAACACAATGCATTCAAATACGTTAGTAGTTGGTCATTGTTTATATGTGACTTCAGAAGAACAACCTGTGGATCGAGCCTGTTTGAAACATAAGTCAGATAACAGCAAGTGCAGGACAGCGCTCTGATTGGACAATCCTGTTTTCTCATTGCTTTTGGAAACGTGGCTTTGCAGCACTTTGGTGTCTCTTGAATACATTTCTTAGCGGAGAGGCCGCGTGGGGAGGGGTTCATGGGGATTTGAACCAACGCATTCTTGTGTGCCTTGTGCAGACTCACATGGTTACCATCTGCGTGCACGACGAGGGTTATCTGAATACGCGCCCACCGTGTGAGCACCAGTGTGGTCGCCCAGGGACCGGGGGAGAAAGAGAGAGAGGAAAGGGGGCTAATCCAGTGGGATTGTACGCACTGCCTCCAAGTCTTCCCCTCTCTTTAACCTCTCCCTGTCTGTTTTGGGGGGGCGGAGCTTGTGGAGGGAGGTTGCTCAGTGGCTGCAGGGTGTTTTGTTTGTTCCCGTGTGTCTGGTTACCCAGCCTGCCCTGCTCTGGTGTTGCCTGGTCACGTCTCTCATCGGCTCTCTTTATTGTTTACCTTCTTAATGAGGGGGGCGGGACTCTGACTCATTTGATTGACAGAAGAGGCTTAGCCCATAACCCCCCTCTCTACACCCTGGGGTCCATCGGGACTTTGGCTTTTTGGCTGCAGTTGCTCTGAAACGTGGGGAAAGGAGTTTTTTTTTTACATGCTTAAGTTTTTGTTTTGTTCTTTTAGCAATGTGGGTTAGCCTCGTTGGAGCGTTATTGTTGGCTCGAGTGGTTATGCCAAATATTAAAATGCATAGTCATCCCATAGTCCCACCCGTGAAGATGAGTCACAACATGACTCATCTTCTTCTCAACAGTTTAAACCATCTCCTGTCATTTCAAACAAACTTCAGAGGCATATTTGGACAAATTTGCCGTGGTAATATTTGCTGACTTCACTACAAAGGCAGAGAAGAGTTATTTGCTTCCCAGAGGAAAAAAAGTCAAGACAGAATGAAGGTTGGAGTGAGCCAAATATTGGGACTGTGTTCATTTCGCTCCGTGGTCGACTTCAAAGGAGCGAGTGAGACCAATGGAGAGAGCGTAGACCTTTCAGGACAAACATACTGGGCCCAGCGTGACACACACATCTCCTCATCCCGCCTGACTGCCACAATTTGACTCAATAAGAGAGGGGTATTTATTTTTAATAAAGCCCCACTTATTTTGGGGACTGACATTTTACAACCTTCCTTTTATTCAGGAATCAATAGGTGGTTAAATATTAATAGAGCGGTGAAGTTTAAAGTTGCCTATGTGCCACAGAAGTTGCACATTGCTCCACTACATTTGAATTTTCTTTGGGATAGAAGGTACTTTCGAATCTGTGAACATGAAATAAATGTTCAAATGTTCTTACCCATTGGACAGCCTGAGATCTAAATCCATTTAAAGGTTTTTTTGATGATTATGAAGCAGTATTTGTTTTAGAGCGACTATAGTGTTGAAGGGTTTTTGGTAGGAGGGACTCCTTTGGGTGTATGTGGCTCCAAAGGGTGCCAGGCGGATATTTGAGCTCCAGGGGAGGTGTGAGCTCTCCTGTGGGCTACCCCCTCCTCTGGGGAGCAGCAGAGGGGATTTGGATCAGGGTCCCACCTGGAGCCTGTGGGGCCCCTTCCTGTACGGACCCCCGAGAACTGAGAGAGGGGCTCACCTGTTTTGTTTTTCATTTAAATTTATTGGAATATATTTATAAAATGTAAAAACAGCTTTTTTTAGTTACATAAATTTACAGAATTTAAAACAGAAAATTTACTTTAACATTTTAAACCATTAAATGTCTGTGAGCTTTAGTGGCTTAGCTTCCTATGAATCCGGGTCATTGACAAGTACATAAAAGGTATACAAATAAAAATGAAGATAAGAATTTATTTGGTGCCCCCCTTTTAGTTGTAAATCAAGTCTGATTTCTTTGCACACACTGGTTATTAAAATAATTGTTGTGTGTTTTCATTACCAATACTCAAACCATAATATGTGACTGTGTGCAGCTTAAATCCACAGATCAACATGACGGTGGCCTTTAGCTGTGTTTGCTTAGACCAGTGCTTGATCCCAGTGCACACACACACACAGGTGATGGATCATATTTACAGACATTATATGCCTTGTGTGTTGTGTGCGTCGTCCTTCTGAAGCGGTTTTGAGCAGCACATGATTCACATGACAGGGGTGGTCCTCCTGACCTGATTAAGTCTTATACATTTCAGCTTAATTGAGGCAGAAGCAGGCAGTCCCCTAAGATGTTGACTCCAATTTAGAAAGAATCTTTATTCCACAAGAGTCTGCTTTTGTAAAAGATATTGTTTTGTGGATGTCCCGAACAGTGTTGAAAATGCAGCCATAATAGCTCTCCTGTCCGGCTTTGAGTTTGTCCCTGTTGTTGTTGCAGATTGGCAGAAGACCGAGGCCCAAAAGAGACGCGAGCAGCTGCTGCTAGATGAGCTGGTCATTCTGGTCAATAAACGGGATGCTCTGGTCAGGGATCTGGACGCCCAGGAGAAAGAGTAAGTACCTGAAAAGTTACGTAAAATCCTCCAAAGACAAAGAGAAACATTAAAGTGAAAAAGCCTTAGAATCTCAAAGCCCTTTGGTGAGCATAGAGACAGAGGTGCTGTGTATCTTTACGTGTCCAGTGGTCCCTTAGAAAACACACTGCAGTGCGAGCTGTGTTTCAGCCAGCCTGCAGTCACACGGTGCACGGCGTAGCACAGCAGCAGCACACCTGTGTGGGTGGGACTTGCTCCAGATAGATATCTTGATTGGCCAACAGGGTGCTGGGCAGGTGAAGGGTCAGAGCGCAGCCCCTGGCACAATGCCACTCCACAGGTGGCACAGAAATGGTTGCCACAGCGACAGCCTACTTGTGCATATTTTTTTCTTTTTGCTACAATCCTTCTGACATTTTGACCTTTGATCCCCGCAGGGCCGAGGAGGAGGATGAGCACCTGGAGAGGACACTGGAGCAGAACAAAGGCAAGATGGCCAAGAAAGAGGAGAAGTGTGTTCTTCAATGATTGTCAAGTCACAAAAAAAACATCCAACAAATGTAGCCGATAAAAGAATTGTACAATTTATATTATTTTTATTTGAGAGTGGTTTTCCTATGTTTCTGTCCAAATTTTCCCAAGAGACTCGGCTGGATATATGGGCCCAGAGATGCTTTTGCACCAACTTTATACTGACTTGAGCAGTGTCTGACATAAACTACATTTTGATTAATTTTTTTGTTTTTGTTTGCTTTATCTGGAAAGGTACTTGTAAGTATTATGTATGAGACAAAAGAAGTGCAAGACCTATCAAACTGTAGTGTTTGAAAACTGAGCAGCACAACCTTTTACTGTGTGTTAGCGGAGAACAGTCGGCTCGAGGTACAGCACAACAGGGTTTAGGTCAGGAGTTTTACTTTTGGGGGTTTCATAAAGAGAAGAAGATCAAATTACAATTGGACTTTTAATTTAAAAAAAAATAATTCTGTCTTTTAAAGCTACTTCATTACTTGACTATATATTTTTTATTTTTTCACTCACTTGTAACATATCTTATAGGGGAACATGTTTCCTTTCATAAAATCTTACATATATCTTACCTTTCCTATTCCTTTTTTATTGTCTTGGCTTCTAAGCAGTTTACCAAACATTTGAGAGCTGATTAAGCTTAAGATTTCATGTTTTAAATATGTATTGTATATTTTTCATCCTTGCTCTGACCAATAGCTTCCACAATCCCATTTTGGAGGGATTCATGCAGTCAAATACAAATATATATATATGATATTATTTATTGTTTTGTTTTTTTCTTTTAAGCTGCTTGTAAGTGAACTACCATCATATTTCATGTGCATTTTGCTTAACGACTTGGTTTCTATTTATTATACTCGGAAAAGGAAATTGCTCCCACACATCTCCCATAGCATCACTTTTTCAGATGTCATTTAAGTGCGAACATTTATCTGTTTATTTATTCCAGTGTCATAACCCAAGGCTTCAATAAAGTCCTGCAATGTCATACTCCACAAGAAGTGCACAGTGCCTTTATTGCTTTAAACTTTTAAAGGGTAGCAAAAAATACTATAGTTTACTGTGTTTAGGTATTTAAATTCTTGTTGAAATGGTATGGCTTTAATTCTGTCTCGTTTATTCTTTACACTCTACAGCCTGGTTTAAATCTATACAATGTTATTTTTTTATTTTTCTATTACATCCATGGTGTTATATCTGTTGTGTTATATGTGTTATATATTAGTTTTCACTCTAAAGTTGAGTAAAATCCGTGTAGTTGTCTCGCCGCTGCGCTGCACCTCAGTGCGCATCCAGCAGCGAGCCATCGTTTAGCGACGCTTATTATTCCGCGCGCTATTCAATTCCCCTGTGATTTGTGCGCGTTTATAAATGAAAATTGGCGTTCGGGGTTTTTCTGTTGTTTGAGGTCGGCGCTGAGCAGCTTCCTCAGATGAAGATTAGAGAAATGACTTGGAGCGGAGCAGATGTTCTGGGCCACAGCTTTACGCGCTGAGATCGGACTGGACACACAGAAATGTGAAATTAGTTTATCAAAAAACAGACTCGTGTCAATTTAAATAGAAATATTTCACTCGTCGTTAAGCGGGTCCAGTGTTTACCTCCAACAGAAATGAAATGTGTTTGGTTTTAACCCTGCACTTGATCCCTGCAGGCAGCCTCCCATCCCTGATTAAAGCAGCAAAATGGCTTCTGACAGCAGACGTCCTCCCCGGCCCTTTCTAACACTTTCAAATTAATTTGCCGATTCGTTTCTTCTCTGCTTGGGACCCGGTGCGTTTGTCGTTGGCTTTAATGGCTGGGTGTTCCCCCGAGGCGTTTTGTTTTAGTTTGTGTTGTACGGCGTGTATCACCGGTGGCTGTAATCTGGCGAATAAAGCAGGAAAAAAAAAAAAGAAACGGTGAAGGACGTCTGCTCGGACTGCACGGGGCTGCAGTGTGATCTGAATAAAAATGATTTAAACACCTGTCAGACCCAGTCCAAATAAAACATTGTATATATTATTTCATTATTTTGCTTATTTTAAATGAACGCATTTGTTTATGCGTAAAACTACTCTGTGGGTAAAACTTTTTCTCTCTGTCCGAAGTTTCAGCGTTTGTTCTCATGTTTTGTCTTTTATCAAATCTTCACAGAAACTACCCTTATATTAATGTCTAATTTTTAGTACATTTACATTTTTTTTCAAAGCCAAGGCTATATTTTCTGAAGCATGAATAAGAGTTCTGTCTTACCTCTGTGGCTCGGTTCTTTCTTGTCCTCGACGGAGAAAAGTGTGCAGTAATTCTGTTTTTGGAGCTAAGCGCTGCGGAAAAGGCAGCCGTGGCTCGGCGCGGTGCGCAGCTGAGAGTCCTTCAGCGGAATGGATTATCTCCTGAGCTTTGATGTCTCCTGGCCTCACCTCACAGGTGCCCGGCCTCTACCTCCTCTTCCTTCTCCAAAACCGTCCACGCTGCGCACCTGAGGGAGCCCGCTGGGGCCCGCTTTGTGCGTTCAGCGCCGGGGCTCGTCCAACGCTGTGTTTTATGCATCATGCCTTTAATAAGCACCGACAACATCCCCACTTCCAATCCTGCCGGCTGAAGGGACAAAACTTTTCCCCCTCCTCTCCTCTGCTCTGCTTGCCGCCTAATCCCAGGCTTTACCAGCTCAGCATTAAGAAAATTCAACTGCAATTTGGGATTACACAAAATACTCTTATTACAAAAGGTTGGTGATAACTTGATACTTGTTCAAGGGTTTATCTCGGGGTCTTATTCTCACGTCGAGGGAGAGGAAGGAAAAAACAACAAATGTAGGGGAAATGTCAGAATAAACCCGACTCTTTTGTGTTGGCACGACCATATTTGTTGAATGGCCTTTTTGCATAATTTAACTAAGCCAGTGTGTGCAGGCCATGTGAGGAGAGGAGGGGTGCTGGTATTTCGGCCAGACCCTCTGAGGGCCCTCTCGCTGCTCGGACTTTATATGTGCTTCAAACAAAAACTGTTTTAACCAGCGTCTGTTCGGACGCTTTTTCCAAATCTCCCTCACTGACCCTAATTAGAACCGCTTCAGTTAATATTAAGAAACGTTTAGGTTCACGAACTAACTCTGTAATAACCAGCATCACCACAGGCCTCCACCACACCAACTCCAATATATAGTCTCGGCTACTTTGCTCTCCTTTTTCCCTCTGCGATAGTGATGCCCAAGTTTCTCTGTCATCTCTAAAGCTTTCATAGCCCCTCTCTCTCTCACTCTCTATTTGGGCATTAGCTCGTTTTCAGCTCTGGCCTCATTTAGACGAGTTTATGTTTTGCACAGATCCACAAAAGGAAGCCGGGTCAGAGCATCTTCACAGCCCTGCACTTTTAAAGAGCGAGGAGGAAAATGGCTGTTTATTTAAAGCACTGTCGGTTTAAAGGCGCTAAAACATTAACTGTAAAGTGGTGCGTTTGATGCAGTGACCGCAGCGCTTTGCATCTTCTCGTTTTCTCCCTTCTTCCTCGTCTCAGGGGCCTGTCCTTATTAAACTTTACGTCAACCATCCTCAAATGTAAATCTAAATGGGGGGATTAGATCTTATTAATATTCATGAGGCTGGTGTGTGTTTGTGTGTGGAGAAAAAAGGGGGGCTGTTTGATAAAAATAAAAAATAAAATAAAGAAAATCCTAATGGACTTTCAGTTCCTTCATTCGTTTTATTTTTTTGCGGATAGTGTTATGTGTGAGTGTTAGGCTAAATCTTAAAAACGGCACTTTTGCTAGGCTAGAACAACTCCCTTTAATGAAAACATTAACAATGCAGTTTTAACAAGACATGCCCTAACACAGACACGAATTACATTTTTTTTAAATAAGAAAAAAATTATAGTAGGCCAAAGTAAGCTGCAAGTTCCTGCATAATTAAAGCTATCGTGTTTGCCCTGACTAGCTAGCTCCTGGATTGTCTAAACTTTAATGTCTCTCTTTAAAATAAGGTCAAAAATTCTAGCTCATATTAGTCAAAATCATAAAAAGATAACCGTAAATATTTCCTAAGCACAGTGCTTTCTTCCGTCGGACACTTTGTCCTCTGTTTGGCCTCGTTAAAACATTTCCATCTTTTAAAAAATCACCGAGCAACGGGGAACTAGAGGCGGGGCTGTGGGGGGCGGCGCGCGGGCACATGTCACTAGTTCCGCTTCCTGATTGGCTGTCCTTACCGTCCGTCAACGAAGAGGCGAGCGCTGATTGGCTGGGAGCGAGCAGTTCCGCAGGTGTCCTCTGCTCATAGAGGCTCAGGGCGGAGAGAAGATGATCAATCTCCTTTCGTCTGCATTTAGAAAATCACTCTTAACACTCTGACAGACAGCGACAAGCCCCTTGAAAGCAAATGAGGTTGATTTATTTGGCTGTAAAAGCACGCGGAGCCGTACCGAGGACGCACTGACTAGATATATAAGCTGCTTTTTTTCGTCCGTGATGCTGCTCGCTTTGCAGACTGTTTGTTTTTGAGCACGTCTGTAGCTGCTTGAGTTTGTGCCCTGCAGACTTCCTACTGCTGGATAATTTCACAGCCGCTTGGGAGAGCTCGGGAGAGGACAGTAACCACCAGGTAAACTTTAGTTTTTTTTATAGTCAAGCGTATAGGCCTGCTAGCCTGCTTAATGCTGTTTGTGCGTCTTTATGTTTACTTAAATTTTTCGCTTGACTTAAAATATTTAGGTTAATCAAAATGCCACTTTTGAGAAGGGTTTGGGTTAAACACGTTAACTCAAGTGTATACTTGAAATTCAATTTCTGTAAACCCTGCGCTTCTGTTCAATTCAGTTGAGATATCAATTAATACGCACTTGCTTTGACTCGGTTAATTTAAGTCAACTTCCTCCCCGAGTAGATAATTTCATATTTCTATTCCACTTTCTGTTTTTTAAAGCATTTGGCCATTAAAACGTTGGGAGCACTTAGTTGATAATTGAAGAGGCGTGTTTTTGTTTTTTGTTAATTTCTTTTGCTGATAAGAGCCCTCCTGAAACGCTCTCTCCCCCCGGAGGTCTAATCTAAATTCTAATTGAGTTCATTTGCACCGGGATCTGGCCTTTTCACTCTCGGGCCTCGCAAAGGGCCCGGGGTCCGCTGCAATACACGTATAGGCTAGGTTCCATCAGCAGCTCATTTGGAAAAGAATCGAGCCCATGACGGGGGCTCTTCAGTGTATTTAAGTGTATTTAAACTGGACCAGTAGATTTGGTTTAACATGAGTGTTAACTGGCCTGGTTACATTTAGAGATCTGCGAGTCCCGAAGGCGCAGCGCTGGAACTTCTTTTCAAAAACCAAATGCCATTTGTTTTTGGTTAGTGGCTTAGGCTACATAAAGGTGTATTTAGTGTTTATAGATTTAAGTTTCAAATACTACTTTACCCTTTTTACACCTAAACTAACAAGATAATATACCTGTGCTATGGTCAAGCTTCCAATAACCAGTAAGTTAAAGGTTTAAGGTAACTATAAATGAGTTATTTCAGCAGGTCGTGTTTTTCAGATCGTGCTTTAAATCTGAATGTTGACATGTTGAACAATTCAAAACCGCAACTGCAGTGACTTTTAGAAACATGAGCCATAGTTGCCTTTTTACGCACAGACCGTTCTAGTTTGAATAAATGATTCTAACCATTTTTCTGAAAAGCAGACCTGTTTTCTGCACATTTAATAAACCTGTTACTGTAATCTTCCATTTCTTTATCTTTATTTTGTTATGTTCCTTAGTGAAAAGATTAGTGAAAGATTATTTGTATTAAAGTTTTGAGGCAGGCGTTGACACAACAAGCGCCTTAGTATCACAGGGAAGGATATTTAAAAATGTAATAAAATATGTATCAACGGACAGTCAGCTAGGACCAGTCGGTCTGAAACAAAACAACTCGTACAGTGCAGTATTAATTCGCCTTAACCAAATGCGTACATTTGTAAAAGGTGTTCGAAGTAAATAAAGCCCATAAAGCCGCGTGTCTGGCTGGTGGAGCCGTTTGACCCTCACCAAAAATCCAATATTCCTTCAGGGAATTATGTGCCTCCCTGCTGCTAATTTAGAGGTTTATCGCGCAACAATTAATGGATTTTACATCAGAGTGCCACTGCCACTAAAAATAAAGGTTTCAAGTCCAAGTTAATCATTCAGGAAACACTCCTCCAGACCGAGCCGTTTGGGGAATGACACAGACGCCTTCACTGAGGGAAAGATTTTGTGTGTGTTTAGTACCAGACCGTTTCTTTCATGTTGTGGATGTCTCAATAATGGCCTCTCTCCGTCTGTGTGCAGTAACTTGGATCGGTCCCCTGTCCCGTCAAGCTGCAGCATCGGGGGAAAGCGCACCACTGGCCTGAGCTGGAGCTGGGTGGAGCAGTGACCGCCTGTAGCATGATGTCCTACCTCAAACAGCCCCCCTATGGCGTCAACGGCCTGGGGCTCAGCGGCGCGGCCATGGACCTGCTGCACCCGTCAGTGGGATACCCAGGTACGACGCACAAAGTCCCAAAGACAAATGGTAACCTGGACACGGTCGGCTGCATCAAACTCAGATCTTTAGAAATTTAGCCGGCCTAATATTGGTCACTTAAATAAAAAGTTAAAGTTTCCGTAAATAATTGGTTAAAACATTTGACATGCACGTGCTGCGGTGTGCAATAAAAGCCAACGTGCGCTCGTGTTTAAAAAAAAAAAAAAAAAAAAAAAAAGAATTAAAACTTTTGCAAAACTGAAAATGTGATTGATCTAGAGTAGACCGTGGCTTGATTTAGCCAATTGAATAGTTTTAGAGAAAAAGATGCTAAAACTATCTTCCATAAGACTAAGATTGGATTAATAATAATAATTGGAGAAACCGCTTTATCATAAAATAATAAATAAAGAAACCTTGAAATCCATCATTTTTAGTTGACCACTATAATGCGTCAGAATAATTTAAAAGCTGTACAGGTTTTCTGGGTAATTTGGCTTTGCGTCTAGGCCTACAGCTAATAGTGGAGATACTAAGCCTTATCATTTCAGCAGATTCTGTATCTGTCGCTGCTTCTGCCCGTGGAGCTGTTACAGCAGGATGCATAAGGCCTAGAGCTTACTTTCAATGGTTTTATTGACGGAATATTTATTATCGTATTTTTTTTTCCCTCCAGCGACGCCCAGAAAGCAGCGGAGGGAGCGGACAACTTTCACTCGCTCTCAGCTCGACGTCCTGGAGGCTTTGTTTGCCAAGACCCGCTATCCGGACATTTTCATGAGGGAAGAGGTGGCACTGAAGATCAACCTGCCCGAGTCAAGAGTTCAGGTAAAATAGGCCTAAATAGTGTATTATTATTATTATTATTATTATTATTATTATTATTATTATTATTATTATTTTAAAGGTCCTTGGTTAAAAACGCAGCGACCAATGAAGCACATGAATAATTATTCGTGTCTTGTTCTCGTTTGGAGAAGCTAGATTAAATGCATATTAGAGATTTTAGAAACAATCCTAGTGTGGCAATGACCAAAAGTTTAGTAAGTTTTATTTCTAGGCTAACTAATTTTAGTTCGGAGTAGCCTACTTCAAGATTATTATTGCGTGCCCTCACCCATTTAGTCCTAATATACAACATTATTTTAGCCTTAAACGCTCTAAAAGGATTAGCATAGTTTGTGGCGTTTATATATTTTTTCAGGCGAAATTTGAAAGTGCACATAGTTGGAAATATATGTAGGCCTATATTTTCATTAATCTCCTGCCAAGAGTCCCTCACATTAAACCTACAATTAAAATGTTTTTTTTAATCTCCTATACTAAGATTAAGATGTAATTAATATAGCTAATGTAATCATATTTATTAAAACATATTTATTTGTATGTTTTGGTTCAAATTGCAGGCCTTCTTTTGAATGTAGAACTAATGGGACTGTAGGCTTTAAGTCTTTTATCCCAGTGAGCAGAAGGCGGCTTGATGCATTCAAATGCCATGGATATGTATTACATTGTTCTTCTGTGGTAGCCTGTAACTCCATAAACCATGAAAGGCCATTCACACAAAACAGTTGTACCTAGTGTTGTGAATATAAATGCATGACAAAAAAAGTATTTTATGAAAGCACATTTTTATTTTTGGCTTATTATGTTTAACTCTCTTATTTGATATAATAAAATAAGTGCATGTATAATGTGACCTTTTTATTTAAAAGTTAATGAAGAGGTTAGGCCTTGTCCATGAAATGCACCACAAGCACCAGTGCTACACAAATACTGCTTTTAAAAGGCATTAGGGGAAACCAAGGCAGGCCTCTCTCACACAATTTGAGTTATTTTCAGAATGTGTGTGTGAAACAAAACGCTCTACATGAGCCTACCCTCTAGGTGCTCTAGAGTTACCCTACTGTGTGGTGAAACCCAATAGCCTGTTATCTTACTGCCGTCTACCTGGTATGAAATTAGACCCCTGGATGGTCCAAGCCAAGGGGCCAGGGTGGAAATGAACCTTGATGGCTAATAACCCTCAATTTTCCTCCATAATGTACTCCCAGCATGGCCTCGGAGTATCTTTTATACCAAATGCTGAGGTTATTGGTGTGTATGGGTGCTAACTCCTGGCTGGTGTTCTCAATCGTAGGTGTGGTTCAAAAACCGAAGGGCTAAATGTCGCCAGCAGCAGCAGAGTGGCAGCAGTGCCAAAGCCAGGCCGCCCAAGAAGAAGTCGTCCCCAGCTCGGGAAAGCACCGGCTCAGAAAGCAGTGGTCAGTTCACTCCACCTGCTGTCTCCAGCACGGGTTCATCCTCCTCCTCATCGTCCTCAACAAACCACGCCGGCCCTGCGGCCCTCAGCAGCACCTCTACCTCCATCAGCACAGTGTCGTCCATCTGGAGCCCTGCCATCTCGCCTGGAAACGCCCCGGCTCCGGCTGTGGCTCCTCTGCCCGAGCCTGGACCACCAGCCAATGCTTCCTGCATGCAGCGCTCCATGTCGGGCACTGCTGCCGCCGCCACCTCTTACCCCATGTCCTATAACCAGACGCCGGGCTACGGCCAGGGATACCCCGCCCCATCCAGCTCCTATTTTAGCAGTGTGGACTGTGGCTCCTACCTGGCTCCCATGCACTCGCACCACCACCCGCACCAGCTTAGCCCCATGACGGCCTCCTCCATGTCAGGCCACCCGCACCACCACATCAGCCAGTCCTCAGGCCACCACCACCACCACCACCACCAGGCCTACGGTGGCTCCGGCCTGGCCTTTAACTCCTCTGACTGCCTGGATTACAAAGAGCAGACTGCCGCCTCGTCGTGGAAGCTCAACTTTAATGCTACAGACTGCTTGGACTACAAAGACCAGGCCTCCTGGAGGTTCCAAGTCTTGTGATCAGGCTTTTCTTTTCTCTCTCCCAGCTCGTCAGCCTTTTTCCACAATAGCGTACAGTTTGTTTTTAAAGACAAAAAGAGTTTATGAACCATGACACAAGACGGCAGCAGGAATGCTCAGCAGTTGGACTTTTTTTTATTTTAGCCTTGCCCTCTGTCAATAGAATGAAAGGTTAAAAACAAGTCCCTAAATCCTGATTGAACATCAAGTCTCACAGTGAAGAAGGGGTTTGAAAGTCCACCGTTAGGATGACCCTCTGAAAAACCAAACTTTAGTACAAACCAAACGTCTTTGACCAGCAGCTCTCTGGATGGGTGGAATATTTCCCTCTGCTGCACCGACAGGGACTGCCTGCAGTGTGCCCTCTTTACCTCCGACCCAATCAAATCCTGTATAGTTTTTATTTCTGAAATTTGTTATTTTAGGATGACAGAGATTTTAGTCAGCTGCATGCAGCTGAAATATGTAAATATGTATTTGGGTCAGTTACAATGACCATGTTTAGTTGGTGTTCCCAAATTTGAAATTGTTTATTACCACTTTGGGAGAAAAAAAGTAAAAAAAAAAAAAAAAAACACTGTATGTAAATCTTTCCAAAGAGAACAAATAGGCCATTAAATTCAACTTTTTCTGTCAAGTTTAAACGACAATGTTTAAAAAGTACAGTAACAAAACCCAAAACATTTGTTTTAGTTTTCAAATCTGAGCTCACCTTTTTTAATTGAAAGGAATAGCCTTCACATTTTCAACACAGACCTCTCCTCTGGGCATTGTCCGATATTTGACATGTTTTGAACGCAGCACTTGGCATGATATTGGAGTCAAAGCATATTTGAGGAGGATGTGGATTTCTAGTTCCAAAATGACCGTGAGATGTTGAATGTAACATTAACACGACCACCTTTACATACATGTTCATCCAATAAAGATCTGTTAAGTCCTATTTATTTCCACATTTGTTTATTTCCAAGTGTTTGTAAGGTGCACTAACGCACACATATTCTTGTGCACACACATTGAAACTCCCGAGCTTGTTTTCTCATTTGAACTACTCACACTTTTGTTTAAAGCTTGTTTATTTTGCTTCTTTTTAATTAAACCACGTATAAGAGGGTAAATGCAAATGAGTCTATAATTAATACAAGGCGTGAACGCGTGTAGGCCCCACATTTCCATTTTTGAGCGCGACTGGTTTAATCCTCTGTCTCTGTCAAATTGAAACGCTAACATCTTCCCCTTGCTTAAGGCAGAGCGAGTGTCTTTTTAAGCGCAATGCTAAAAAGCCCTAAATATTGAGCCGGGAGACATTTGATCGAGGCGTAATTGAAAGCAGCGCTGTAATGGCGTGATAATTACTGCAGCGCCCGGAGTTGCTTTCTCTAGAATAACCTGCAGGAATCCCTCTGCCTCTGATGCGGTAATTACGTAGGTGGGGCAGGGTTAGGGGGTCACATAAAGTCTGTATGCGTGATGCTTTAGGCTCGCAGGCATACTCGTGTTATTCAAGGGAGCGTTGGAACCGCGTCGGTTCTCTGGCAAGGTTATGTTGGACCAGGATATTTTTACCCGTGAAGGCCACACGGATTTATGTAAATTAACTGTCCAAATAAAACCGTGTCCTTGTGGGAAAGTACCCCCTGAAGAAGAGGCTTTGCACGCGTCTGCCTGCTGCTCTAATTAAGACCAGTTCAAGTAAAGACAGTCCTGTCATGCTGCTAAATACTGAAATAGATTAAATACAAATACTTATTTTGTAATTGAATTACACCATCTGTTTGCCCCACCGAGACCCCCGCGGCCCCTGCTGTCCCGTGAACCCCACCTTTAAAACCCATCGATAATCCCCTCTGCGTGATCAGATTATCAGATGATCGATACATATTGTAGTCCGGCTCCTCCCGCGGAGCGTGTTTCAGATGCGGCCAGAGCCCACGGTCCTCCCTCTCTCTTTATGGAAATGAGCCTCGCAGCTGAATAAATATCTGCCAAAGAGGACATTAAACATATTTGCGCCAAGACGCGCAAACAGCGCGGCGAGTGTTCAGGAACAGCGGCGGATTTGTCGGATTTGCATCAAACAAACATTTGCCGCTGATATAGTGAGATTGTTTAAGGAGCTTGAACGCGTCAGGTCTGCTCTGAGACAGCTGCTCACCTTCACAAACCCACGGACAATCACGGAGCGACAGGCCTGCAGCGTCGGGCTGCACTAAGGAGTAAACCTGCGAGAAACAAACCGAGGAAATCAAATATTAGACTACACTTACCTTAGATCTTTCTCCCACAAAACAAGAAAACGAAAAAAAAACACAATACGACTCACAGGAGGGTTCATTTAGCCAAATGAAAGTCACGTTCAAAGAGAGACAGGTGGTTAGTAAATTTCCCTTGGCAAAGAGAGGCTGGTAAATAAAATAAAAAAGTGCAGTAGAAAGTTAGAAAATAGAAAAGTTATTTAAATTAAATTAGAAAGTGATGTTTTCCCCCAGCAACCTTACTGCTGTTGTCACTAAGTTAATATAATTGTTACACACATATCTCAAAATGGCATTAAAAAAAAAAATTGAATTAAAATCAAGCAACAATTAATGGAAAATAAATACTGTAATATATTTATTATATACTTACTAAAATGTAAAGTTAATTGTAGTAGGGCAGTCTTATTTAGTTCATAAATCAAAGCCAAGAAATGTATCAAGTAACATTTTTAATTCCTTTATATATTTCAGATTTTTAAACCTGGAAAAACATAAAATTATAACAAGGACCGTTAAGGGACAGCATTCAGAAATACACACATAACCATTATAACCTCAATAACCAGAAACTGACCAGAAACTGATGGACCAGAAAAAGTTAAACCAAGTATGGTGTTGTAATAAAACTTTGCCTGACCTTAGTTTGGCATCATGCATGTGCCACAGATTATAGGTCCGTGAGTGAACACGGGTCACTCAGTTATCCTGGTCAGCTCTCCCTTTCTGCACACATTTTTGTTGATTATCTTCTATGAACACTTTCTACGTAGGTTTAGCAAAGAACGGACGATGTTTGGCTCGGTATCAGACTCTATCTAAACCACAATTAAGGCTTAAGAAAATTTAAACAATGTAAAAAGAAATCATCAACTAATCAAACGTCTAATTTGTTGTCTTCACGATTGCAGAATTTTGACCGCTGACCTTTTGGCCTTTCTCGTCTGCTCCAGTCAAGGTGCCTGAAAGTGGGTGGACTGGAAACGGTTGACATTTTGTTCACACTTGTCCAGGAAATGAACCGGAACTGCAGTAAACTTTTTATTTTTTTTTTTTGCATTAAGTTTGCGATTTGTATCTTGCAAGAAGAAGACCGATGCAGAGATAAAGCAAAGTACCAGACAGACACCGGATTGATTCTCCAGTGTTTGGTTTGTGAGGCCTCACGGGTCTCGATAAGTCTGTGTGCACAAATATGAGAGATGTGGAAGGCCGGCAGATGCACTGATACCGACCTGCATGCTGCGGCTGCTTTCTTGTCTTTACATTTCTATGAAGAAAACAAAAAACACTGGTGCTTGTCGATCTCTGGTTGTTGAGTGTCAGCAGACTTTGGCATCCTGCTGTGTTCACAGGCCGCTATAAAGGAGTGAGAGCTGATACACAGGAGGATTATATTTACTTGGGGTTGGCTTGGGGTCAACTGTACACTAACATGGGTGTAGTCAGAGCTGCTTCTCTGGTTTCTCTGCTTTGTCAGGCAAGGTTTCCATTTTAACATCTTGTTGTAGCTGGCTTTATATAAGGCCAGTTGTAGGCAGAAACGGTCTCAATCCAGCTTTACCCATTTTAAGCTCTATATATGATCTAAAAACTAGAGATTTAAAGAAAAAAAATACAGTCATGTGATGGTTTGTAGCAGCATCACAATTGACTTTCAAAAGCCTCTCAAGTGAGAATGCCATTGGTTCCTGTGAGAGGATTTCACAGTTGAGTCCAGGTGGCCAATACAGTCAGGGCTAACAGAGTGAAAGCAGCTTAGTCACCCCTATGACACAAGGCACTGGGCATTCATAAAATTCCTAGTGGGTATGCATAGGTTTAACTGAGCCAGTGCTCAGTCAGGACGACACACTCTGCTCTGGACAGTCAGAGTCATGTGCTCCTGCAGCCACAGCCTGTGCAGTCCAAGCAGAGTGGAGGCCTCATCCTGTCCTTCCTAAGCACTCACACGTAGGCGTGGGCTTAGTTTGGGTAAGAAGGCCGAGTGGTCACCATTATCAAAATAGGATAGTTGATGTCACAAGTCATTGTTAAAAATAAATAAGAGTCCAACCCTTTCTCCCAAACTGTACCACCCACATTCTGCACCTCACCGCAAAAAAATGTTTTGTTTGCTCAGTTCCTTTAGCGTTTCCAAAACACAATAACTCTACATTTATTATTGTTATAAAGTGAAAGAATTGAAGTGTATTGTGTATTATAAATAATGTATATATCAAGCATTGGTTGTCCAACTGGTATTGCTGTATCAATATGGCAGACTGTATGTGTGCTTAAGGTCACATTGCCATTTTAAGTTTCTGGTCTACCACGCTGATACAACATCACCACTTGAACAAACACAGACACTATTGTACACATTATAATTTAACTATATTTTAACTTAATAATTAAAGATTGGTGTAATCTCTTCAGAATACAAATAGATAGAACTGATAACTTGATATCAACATTTGTTCTGTTTGATGATTGCATACTTACGTAGCATGTCTAACGTAGCTCATTTTCGGGATAGACTATGTGAAACAATGCTGCGTTAGCAATGTTTGGTTTTATTAATAGCTCATCTTAGTCATCTTAGTTAGTATTAGTAACGTCTTTTTTCAAAATGGCTGATCTAAAGTTTAGAAAAAAACACTATACAATACACTTAAAAAAAAAGGACAAAGTGTTCTAAACAACTTTAATATTTTTCACATTATGTGCTGGTAACAATGTATTAGTTTCATAAATCAGCATCTTGAAAATGATCTAGACTTCCCTTCTTAACCTCTGCAATCTTTTTCCTGTTGGGCGTTAAACTAGCACCCTTCACTTGCCGCTTCTGTATTCACACACAGCTAACTTCAGGTGCCCATCGGTTCCTCCTGCAACAATCTGTAAGTGAGTTGTGTCTGGACAAAGAGGGATGAAGAGGAAAGGTATTTAAAAAGGGGGCGTATTAGCTCACCTGGAAAGGATGTACCCTTGTCCCAAGTCACAACTTGTCTCCCCCCTGCAGCCCTCCAGACCTGGGAAAGCTTAACAGCCTCACACTGGCCTTCGGGCTTCAGCGTTTCTCACAGACCACACCGTCTCTGTATCTCAAAATCCTACTATTTCCTTGTTTGCTTAGTCGAAGGCTTGTTTGTAAGTGGCCAGTTTCTCTCCACACACTAATCCAAAAGCAATGACTGAAAACAACTGTGTGCTTCTTAAGTATAGAGACGATGCCCTATCTCAAAATTACTCATGACCTTTCACCTTTAAAACAAGCAAAAACCACTCTACTGACATTTGAAATGAAAAGAAAATTTGCGGAGTTATAAATAAATAGCTCCACTAATAAAACACAAAATAATATTGTAATAGTGAAATAAATAATCAAAGTGCTCATTTTAGGCATAAATCTGTGTTCTCAATCAAAAAGCCTCAAAATAGTGTTTTTTGTCTCATGCACTTAATCAGATAAAAAGGCCGACAGCTGGATTCAGCACAGGGCATTGGATCAGTCAAATTATTCTCAACTGTGGTTAATTTGAACTTGCCCTAATGTCTCCAAGGCTGCTAGCATATTTGTCTATTATGTTTTTTTTTTGTGTGGAGATGAGTAAAACAAACCTTTAACACACTGAGCCTGAGGGGAAACGTTTCAGTACAATCTGTGGCATCATTAGATGAGATAAGGTCTGGGTAGAAACACTTTGAGCTGTTGAGGAAGAAGAAAAAACAATGAACCTTGATGATAGCAAGAGCTTGAGGCTTGATTTGTTTCCAAATGTTAACAAGGCCATTTCACAGCTCCAGTGTGAGCACAGTATGTAAATAGCACTAATAAGCCTATCTCTGCGAGTCATCTCGGATGGCACAAGATTTAAGCGAGAGGCGGTGTTTTTACAATAAAGCTGCTGGCCACATATGAAATGAAGCGTAACTATATTTGATTTACAAAGCTGACATAATTGCTTAAAGGGTAACTGAGGAGAGCATTTGGTCTCCTACTTTGTTTAGTGGTATTATGACAGAAGAGATTTCACTCCTTGCATGTCAAAAAGGGCTACTGTGTAGGCCATCATGCACATGGGAGGAACTTGTGCTCGGCTGTTAAGCAATTTTGCAGCTTTTATTCGAGCTGTCATGGCAAACAATCAGGAGATAATGCGGCCTGGGTTTGTAAATTATGAACGTGTCAAGAGATGCACTAAAGGCAGCGACATATGCCACTTATCACCAGCAGCCTCTGTAGTGTGACTGTATCATCAGAGGGGAAACAGAACATTTTGATGTTTACATAAGAGAAGTATTAGTATCAGTCACAAATGTAATTCCTTTCACCCATCCCTCTCGCAAAGGATTGACTTCCCAAAAAACATACAATGATTTTTTAAAAGCTAACAAAACAAACAAACAAACAAACAAACAAAAAAAAAGGAGCAGCAAAGCATCCTCGCTGATCTTCTGTCCATTTCCAACATCGCTTCTTGTATATTTTTTGGTGGAAATCCTCTTAGAATGCAAAGTAAATAGATTACGATACAGTGAGGGATTAGGGCTCGCGCGGCGCTGTCAGATTAGTCGCTGAGCGCAGCGCGTCGACAGCTCTGACACGGCTGTGGCTGCTGTTCAGGAAAGGGGCTCCGCGCAATGCTTTAAAGTCGCTGGTTGGCTCCTGTTCATGAATAAAACTGTGGCCCGTAATCTTGGCCAACACACATACGTTTGTAGAGTGCACACATACGTAAAGAGGCAGCCTGAGTATTGAGTATCAGAGCTGATGGAAGTATAATAGGAGCCTTTATTTTTACTTTTTATTAATGGCAGGGCTTAAACAGATTCTGTCATGTTTTTAAATGCAAAAACCCAGTGTAATTGTTTTCATTTGGTTTAGAATTAGAACGTAAAAAAAAAGAAGTTAACAAAATACTATACACTTCTCTTATTAAACAGACATCTTTTATAGAATATGAAAATACAGGTGCAAATAACATTGACAGCTCTAAAAAATACATTGTACGTCGTCAAACCATTCCCAAATGGACCACCCGAAGCATTTCAGGGTCTTCATCTTCCTAAAGACAGCAGAACAGTTTCAAAATATGTAACATGCATGACTACTTCCTGATTTTTTTTTTTTTTTTTATTATACAAGGAAATATATTAAATCTTAGAAATAATGATTATAATGTTTATAATGTTTATTAAGTTACAAAACCTAACCATTTACTAAAGAACTACTCAATACATTATAATATTAGTTGGGGTTAAGTTTCCAATACATAAGAAATGTCAATACTCAGTTTATAGACTTACACTGACGGTTCCTTTGCCACCTTCACTGACCCCTGCAAAATAAAACACAACTTACTAAAACTTTACTTTCCATACATACTGTGACACTTCAGCTCGCTGTAATAAAGCAGAGCAGCCCTACAGCTCATTCAGACTGCAGAGGCTCTCAGTAGAATGTCTGAACAGGTTACATGCTCTATCTCTCTAGGTCCAACGTGATGCCTCCACCGTGTTTGAACAAATGTAAACTGTTGTCACTCTTGACCATCTCTCTGGCTCCGAGCTGTGCGTTAATAAGGTTATGATTGACATTAAAACACAGCTGTGCCTTTTACAGATATTTAAAATTCTGATGCAAATTCCCTTCAATAGCCTAAAGTCCGGATTATCAAATAACAGAGAGAAAGACAACTGTTACTCTACCTAAAAAATGAAATTATTAAAATGGAGAACGAATGGGAGGTAAAAACCAAGACGTAGTGATGTTTACCTAAATGACCGGTGAGACATGGCGCTGTAAGATGGAGAAACAAAAGACTCTGAGTCTAAATGTGCACAGGACTTAGACCCTGAAATCAACTACTGCCACTTGTTAATAATAATCACCCTTCTAGGTCTGGTTGTGTCACTATAAGTGCCATTTTATTATGCTTTAGCAGGCCCTTAATTAAAAGCATACTGATGCTAACAAGACCAAAGTCAACCAAGCACTGAGGAGGACTGTTTATATCAGACACTGCTCCCGATATGACTTGAGAAAGTGGCCAGTAACTAAGGTAGTGTCTTCTGAGAAAACACTTAGATCACAGCCCATGGCAGACAAATGGGCAATGGGATTTCCTGATGTACCCTACAGTATGATCAAAAGAAGAACTAGTCCAACTTCGACTTCACTCAAGTCATGTACACTCGTCTGTGAAATCACAAAACCGACAAAAGAGGCTGCAGACTGGGCATGAACAGGCCAAAAGTAGACAACCTTTTCCCATCTTTGTTTTTCCATGTTACATGTTGGGGCAGTGGAACACAGGGGGCATTGTCAGTTAACCCTGAACAGACCAGTTAGACCTGTCTCACATAAAACCAAAGACAGCAGGTAACAATATAATAGCAATATAACCATAATGTAAGGTCTGGGATTAAATATATTCTCTATATATAAATATATATGTTATCAGAATTATAATTAGCAGCAGGGTGAATACTGTGAAAAATCTAGAGCTCTAATTTTCTGTGATTGCATTGTTTTGCTGAATTCAACATCAAGTTAAATCCCAAGGTAAACCTTTGGTCAAAGGTCATTTTTCTAAACTATTTTCCCACAGACAGGTATGACATACCAAAGTGTCTGAGTGTCCTGAAGGCGTCGGCGCTCACTGTCACACAAATGTTTTCAGGCAGTTGACTTCTCAGACTGACTTTTCGGCCACTTCTGAAAGAGAAAAGCAGCATTAGGCAACCTCCACTGTGTCCCATGCTGCACTTTGCATTAGAGTAATGAGTTTAGTTGTTGTGTTGGATTAATAAATACTTGGTATGTGTGTTTCACTTAGTTAAAGTATCTTTAAGTCCTCTCTATCAGTGCTAACTATTTAAAGCTATACAGTGTTCAAACAGTTTTGGGTGAATAGCACTGACGTGGGCTACTGTGGGATTTCCACTTGGTGTTTTTGGATTTGTGAAATGCTGCACATGTCGATTCTGGATATGAATATCTGATTTAAATTTTCATTGCTCGGTGTAATAACTGGCTTCCTTCTTTGCAATGTGACGGCCTCCGCAAAGTAAAACTAAAAAATAGCCGCAGTCTTCCGACGGGGTAATGTGTGAGTGAGAGAAGGGCCAGCAGCCATCAGAGCAGTGTTGGGAAGCTTCCCAGATTTCAGTCTCTCTCACTTCTCCGTATGTTGGAGTCGGATTTGGGAATGTGGGAATGCGTGAGGAGCCCCCAAACTGCTATTGTGCTCTCCTCCGTCTGTTTCTCTGCTCTTTTCTCAGCGAGCCAAACGGGAAAACGCACGCGCTATAATGCCTCCCCTACTCCATCTCAGTTAAGCTGTCATTGGCTTCACATGAGAAACAATGAAACTTCATCGGAGACCAGATTACGAAGGGGGGGGCTTCGATATAAAATGTGTTCTAAAGGAAAACAGGGGGAAATTGTGCAATGAAAAGGCAATGGCTTTTGTCTTTTTCCCTCTGTGGCCATTATCTGTGGGGAGGTTTGGGGATCTGCTTTCTTAGCCACTGTCGACTGTGCAGGAGAAGACCTGAGGAAGTACACTCGGGTTTTTGGCTGCCAAATTGCCCTAACCCTCTTTACCACCCTTTTCTCTTCCTTTCTTATTCATTTTACTGTTTTTAAAAAGAGCTTAAGACGCAGCATCTCTGTGTCTGTGCTCCTCACTCCCCGGACTCGGCTTTTTTAAATTGGCCGATAGGAAAGGATTTGGGTTGGATGGAGGGGGCTTAGAGAAACGCAGAGTGGAGTGGGTTGGAGGTGGGGGGCTGCGGAGAGTCATCAGTGTTACAGTCAAACAGCCATGAAAAGCCTATGAGGATGAAAAGAACAAGAGCGCCTTTTTATCTAATACACACAAATCCTATATAAATACTCCAATATGTTAGTTGGGCTATGACAAGGAATGGCCCTTCCACCGCTGCCCCCACTCCACATCTCACTGTAATACAGACATGGATGGCTATATTTGTGTGTCTGTTGTGTGCATGAGACAAAAGAGAGGGCTGCTTTCAATGTGTCTTTAGTCACACTGTTTCAACACATCATTCATGTAGACCCGAGTATTAAACAATCACTCAGAAACATGCGTGATATATGCGCGCCCCAGAGACCGGGGGCGTTTAAAAGTGGCTAAACAACTCAGTGTTGGGAGTGCAGTAGCAGAGTGGAAGAGTAAGACCCGGAACTGATGTGGATTTGACATTTGAAATGTCACCGGCTGCACACGGGTCATTTGGACACTGACACTACAAGGCACTTAAGCCTCAATTCCCACAATGTGGTATGGTTTGGTTTAGTATGGCACTTTTAGTCGCTGTTTTATTAACTAAAATTGATTTTACATGACTCAGAATGAGTGTACATTGCTTTGTGACTTCTTGGACCCCGTTTGTAGTGGTATGAGTGGATGAGGTACTAGAAGGCACAGCTAAAAACACAAATTGAGAGCATTTAACAACATTTATGGTGTCCTACACAAACTAAAAACACTAAATTCAATGTAATGAACAGCAATATGCCAGGAAGAAAAAAAAGAAATGTTTGCACTAATCTCATGGAGCTTTCTTTGGGAACTCAAATAAATGTAAAAGTAAATGTAAGTCCTTCAACTGTGTGTTGCAGCAGTATACAATGTATTATAAAGCTCCAGTCTTATGTCACCACAGAAGAGTTTATAGTTTATATAAGGCATATCCACTTACATTTTAAAATATAGAAAAACTATTTGTGTTAGTGTTGGCTTTGCCGTGACCACCTTAGTACAAATGTTACTGGTTCCCATTAAGAAACGAACTGTGCTTTACTGCTTTGTGAGAATGGGACTTTAGACAATAGTCATAGGTGTAGGAGAAAGACTTAACTTTGTGAGCCACTCTCTTTAACACTTTGACAACATAAAACGCAAACACACGTGGTGTAATATGATGAGGTACGCACGCTCGGCTCACACAAAGACATGGGATATTCGCACACACTCACCGTGTTGTGGGAATGTTGGAATATGGAGGTCCTGTTGCACTTTGGTTCCTCTCTGTCTGTCTGTTCCCGAGGCTGGAAGCATGCTCACTATTAGTGCCACTCACAGCGTCTTTAAGGAGACACAAAGATTAAGTATTAATAAGAGCAGCTCATAGAAAGCATGTAAATGACTAAATGTAAATTAAATTATTGCTTATAAAAAAAACTCAACCAGCCAAAAAAATAAATACATTTTTCATAAATTGTCATAGCATCCAATACGAGTAGTTATGTATTTGTCATCAACAATTCCACTTTTGGTGTTGAAATTTTAAATTTTATGGTGTGGGTTTCTACTCATATTGATAGCTTACAGATCTTTAACAGAACACTCTATTAAAGACTTTATGCTACAGAGTGGAGCCATGTATTGGTTTGACACCTTTCATATCAACATGCTTCAGAGAAACGGGGGGGCTTAAGCTTTTCCTTTGGTCTCTGACGGCTTAACAATGGTGTTTCCAAAGTTTTTATAGCGAGACAGAAGTCGAACATGATTGGAGATGGTATGAGTGGAATAACCAAGGGAGGGGGTCCAGAAACAAACGCTTCTTTTCTCCACCCCACCGGAGCTAACAGGCTTTTTTTCCATAACGACCAAGAAAAGAGAGAGCGAGAGGAGGTGGAGAAGTGGATCTTAAGATAAAGCTCTTGTCTCTTTGCCCAATGAAAGGCCCTGCAGTCACATCGGCCTTTGTGAGGGGAAGACAGACGAACCGGCAACCAACTTGGCTTCTCCTCTTGGCAAAACGCTCCTCAAAAGGAACCAGATAGAGAGCAGAGAAAGAGGCCTTCCCTCGCACTTGTTCGCTACTCTGTCTAGCACAATGCCGTATCTATCCGAATCAACACACTTGTCAGCCAGACAGCTATAAGCGATTTCCAATGCTGTCATAAAAGGAACCATTGCAAAGCTTAGATGTGTGTTCTCTATTGTGCATGTATGTGTGTGCAGGCAAAAACTGAATTCCTCTTCGTGAACATTTACAATGCATGCACATAAATATGAGCAGACACTGTGTCTCTGTCCAATCTGATTTATAGACCAACTGATGTCAGTGCCACGCTGAACAAATCTCGCCTGAATAAAACTTACATCTGGTATTAAGTGTGTGAATGCTGTTTTTCAGTCATAACATGTTTTTCTATTGGAAATCAAGATGTTTTGCATGATGCAGTGGTGTAGATTTGATGTTCTCACTCCTACAGTGAACACGACTGTCATACAAGTAGAGAACATCTTTCTGCTTCAGTTCATGCTCTAGGTTTGATGAAAAGGACACTGATACTTGATGACACTGATGGACTTGGTAAAAGTACTAAATTGTAGCTGCACATTAAACATTATTTCACTTTTATTTATGTCTGAATAAAACTGGCAGCAGGTTACGGTCCAAGATCCCTTCACAGAGCATCATTTGGGCTCTATGCAGGTCATAGAGGATATGCATTGCCAAATGTGGCTTTTGTATTGACACATTTTGACTCCAGTGGTGGGTTAGGACAGTACAGATACAATCGAGCTTTTGTCCGTGCATATTTACACTTCTCTCTTTGTGTTCATCTGTGTTCTTTTAGTGACACCGAAGTTAAGGCTTCGTTGTTTCTGCAATGAAGACGCCAGGATGTCGCTGAAGGAGGTGCCTTATTAGCATCAACGAAACGGGTTGATTTGTATTTGTTTGTCCACTCATGACTACAACTAGTTTGAAAGGTTTCTTTCAGGATTGAGAGTCAGGCCCCCTCCAAACTCAGGACACACCCAATAGTAAACTTTCAAGCAGGGTGCAGGTACTGTGAGAAGAGTGTGAAAGTGTCTCAGTGCAAACACCTTTCAGTCTGCATGTTCAAATAATAAACTCATCACATTAGGCCAAAGGTTACCGTGTGGACTGACACAGCATCAGGTGCCCAATGTGCTTATTTTACATCGTTCTCTTACTCTTTGAAGAACTAGGTGCAATAAAGAAAAGAAAACCTAACCAACTGCAGTCCATTTGTGTGTGTTAAGTAAGAAACCTGTTCACTAGAGGCCTGACAGCTACCACTCATTATTTATGAGTTGTCTTTTTCACTGTGATATGTGGTCTGGGGGCGCAGTGACACACAGTGAAAAACAGAATATTGTATTTCTGTCATTTTAGGGGATGTTTTTGACATGGCATTCACTGAGGTTCATCTTAAGAAGACCTATTGAAGAGCTTAAAACAACATCAACATCATATCAACTTTTCCTAATGCTAACCAGAAATTAGTACTTCAAACAACAGGCAAGACTGTCCCTAATGTTAATTACCACTATTGTATACTATATAGAAAATTAGCTTTACTTAATTTTATAATCCACTTTATGCTAAAACTACAATTTTTCTACAATAATAATGGTTCATGTTTTTTGCTACTGATAATATTGATGTTATAGCCTAAAGTGGAAGCATTTTCTTTTTTTGGGACACCTCTGTTTGAAATACTAAGAGAACAAAGAATTACTTGTCAGTCAGATTGTTTGTTCATTTGTTCTTTTCCCTGTTCACTTGTACTGTCCTCCCTCTCTCCCCTTTTTTTTAACCTTCCAGCAATTCCCTTCATCTTTCCACATTTCCTTCCTTCTCTCCTTCCTTCCTGATTTGACTTTTTCCTTCTCTTTCATTTCCAACTGCCGTCCCTCCTCGAGTCCCTACCTCCCCTCCCGTCACTCTCTTCCTGTTCGTCTGTTGCTGCGCTGCAGTTGTCCAAGGATAGGACATGCTGCAGGTGATGGAGCTAAATCATCGAGGACATAATTAAGAGGCTTATGAGGAGGAGCGTGCCTGTTCCATTAGTCCGAAAAACACCTGCATGCAAAGAGGCCTCACAGTTACTCTTGCACTTATTTACATTCAGCCACAAACATGGAGACAGGCGCCTCAAGGGCTTGACCTTATACAGTGGAGTTAAATACCTCTCTTGCCTCATTTGCTTGCGCACATGGACATGGACATACATAGCCTCGCGGTGTGTTTTAAGCACCACTGAAGGACTCAAACATGTTCATCTAGTTCTCTCACACATTTGAATGCTCCCATGTTGGCCCTCTGAGTGTGTATATGTGTGTATATAGTGTGTGTGTTATATATATATATATATATATATATATATATATATATACACACACACACACACACACACACATATATGTGTGTGTGTGTGTGTCTGTGTGTGTGTGTCTGTGTGTATATGTGTGTATATATGTGTGTGTGTGTGTGTGTAATCAAGAACTCAGCTTGATCCTCTCTGGTATGTACTTTGAGGAGTGTTTGTCAAAGGGCAGCAGTAGAGCCTCTAGTAATGACAAAAAAACTGGGCCAGCGCTGCTCTCTTGGTCAACTTTATTAAATCTAACTTTAAGAAACCAAATGAAAAGTTCAGCCTCAAATGTGTTATTGAGATCTGGTCGGCGCCTGACTTAGCGAGGTTATCAAGTGTCCGCCTCACATTTAAGATGTAAGAGGGAATAATGTGTCACACTTTTTTCTGGTTAAACATTATTTTCTTACCTGTGTCGACCTGGGCCTCGATTTCATTAGCTTTCCTCTTTGCCACATCTGCGAGCACCACCTCACCGTTATCGCTAGCGACATAATGGAGGTCCTTTGAAGGTAATGGAAGAAAGAAAGAAATGTGCACGTTAATCTAAAATGAATCTAGGTTCCAATGACAATAGTTTTTTTTTTATTTTTTTGGTTAGGGTGGTGGGTGTTTAGAGGGAGAAGGAGAAAACAGATGAAATAAAAAAAAAAGAGCCGTTTGAAGCCCAACATCAGAAAGACCACCGCCTGGATGAAATGCCGTTTCCTCAAAAAACTTTGAAATCAGCCTGCTCTTGCACCCCCTGCTCAGCCTCGTCTCTCCTGTTTTGAACAGGGAGGATGTTATCTGCCACATTTCAAAAGTGACAGAGGCGAGAGACTGTTCACCTTTTAGAAACGCCTGCATTCTCTCGCTTCAGAGTATATCCACCCAAGCATATTACGACACGAGCCTGTGACAATATTGGAAACAGTATGCATGCTCTGTATCTCTCTGTTTGAGCCTCACATAGCCATGAAGTTAGATAATGTTACTAAATGATGTCTGAGGGTGCTTCAGTTAAAGCTAAAGGCTACAACAGTGTTCATTAACAAACTCACCGCAACAGATTGTTTTAAAGACCTTTAGGTTGTGAGTAAGGCTGCAGTGAACTCATGTTGTATTCACATGGTTTAAAGGAGTAGGTCAAAATAAGACATTTTAAGAGTGACTAAGTTAAAGTTAAAAAGTTATTTGTGAAGTAAATATACTAGTACTATAGCTTCTTTGAGTAGAGAAAAGACAAAAAAGTAGTAGTATGATATTTAAAACATTTAACAAATTTATGGGATCAGAAGATTTGACAAAGGAAGTTGTAAAATTTTCCTCAGTTTTGGTGTCATTCAAGCTCCCAAATTGATTGAACACAGGGTGATTCATTTCCAATCCCTAGGCACAACAAGGGGCTTCTAAGGGTCGTGGGGCTTCCTCGAGCTGAATGCAGGGCCTGAGGGCCCATCAAAGGGTACAGCGCGTTAAGCAAAGTCTTCCGCCTCAGCGACATCACAGAACATCAGTGCCGTGACTCAGGGCTCGTCGTGGATAACCCTCAGCTGGCTAAAGCCAGCCCCCAGCTGAGCCTGCACCCGGCCCTAATACCCCATATTGTAACTCTGCTTTTGTACCCCCAGAGGGACAAAGGGGGTGCTACTTTCCAAAAGAGGTGGGGACCGGTGAGAGATTGAGGCTTCAGAGAGGGGGAGTGGGAGCGAATGAGAGAAAGAGGGGCTGAAATTGAAGAGTGTGAATGGGAACAGATTGGGTAATTATAGTCCGGAGCCAGGCCTCTGTGGCGAAGAGTTAGGAGGAAATGTGAAAATGACACACAACAAAATGGCCTCAAAAGAAGCTAAATTGGCTCCTAGAACTGAGGTGGCTAATTCAGCCCCAGTGAACGAGGACATGGCCCCTCAATTAGATATGAGTGAGGCTTTCTAATTGATAACAAACAGAGCAGAAATAGCATTAAATGGCAGAGAAGGAGAGAAGCAAGTACAGTAACATGATGAGAATACCAGTGGAGAGGGAGAGAGGAGCAGAGAACAAAACAAGAAAGACAATAAACCAGCAAAATTCACAAATGGCTTTTCATATGAAAGAGCCGAACAGCGAGAAAGCAATGAAACCGTGTGAGAGACAGAGGAGAACAATATGAACATCTGATGCAGGCTGCTTTATTCCAGCTTAGCTCCTCATAATACTGTCTGAATCTGGAGAGAGAGCGAGAGACCCAAGGAAAGAATAAACGAATGAGTGAATGTAAGAGGAGAGAGAGAGGGGTATCAGGCCGACTAAGAAGGGATAACAATAATACTGCATATAAAACCATCAGATATTACACCTCTTATTCCCTGACGCTCAAATGCGACACTAATCTTATTTATATAAGAGCTTTAGGGGTTGCAGCACGCCAGCTAACAGCACCTATAAAGAGGGCTGTTTCAGTGGGCCACTTTTAGGAAAGGGAGGGGCTGAGGTGGACACTAAGAGCCCAATATTGACTGATATTTGGGCTACCTCCAATAAATGAGGGATTAGTTTAACTGGTACAAAGCAGCAGCACATCAATAGACAGGTCTGCGTTTGCAATCTGTGCGCGCTGTTGAGCACGTTGGGTTGTTGTCAAATCATCTCAATACAGGAAGCACATAAAGCTAGTGAACATATGGTGTGAAATGCTCAGGGTTAGAGTCCATACACACATATCATGAAATAATTATTGCTGCCAATTACAAAAGCACATGCCACATGCAAAGGCACTTGAATGAAGCGTGTGATGACATATATGTCACACATTACCCAGATATAATGAAATAAGACACACTGATAAATAAACTTGTTGCATTTGGATGAAAATTTAACACATGGTATCCTGGTATAGAAAAAGATCGAGTTGATATATATATATATATATATATATATATATATATATATATATATATATATATATATATATATATATATATATATATATATATATATATATATATATATATAAACCAAAATTTTAAAAATGCTTTTTTGTCGTTTAAAAAAAGGCTAAGTGAAGCAATGTCAAAAAAATAATAATGCTAGAGACATATTTTAAAATGTTTCCTGATTATTGACATATACATTGCTTGAAAGTAAGGAAACACTGTCATTCTTCAAAACTAGTGGAATAATGTATTTGTTACAACAAAAATAATAAAAATAAAAATAAAGAATTCTCAAAAACTACAGAAAGTAGTGGGTTTTGTTTTGCTTAAAAAAATTTAAGCTGGAGAACTTTAAGGAGGTTTACAAATGTTGCACATGACATATCCTACATTAAGACTATGACACAATTTTAAGGGTGAAGAAAAAAATCCATATTCATCTATAATGCTATAGGAATCCCTGGACATTATTACACAGCTGTTATTCAAAAAGCTAGTGTAACACTTCAATCAGATAGGTGTTAAGGACTTAATATTTTAATAAGGCTAATTACTCATCTGAGCGACAACAATAAGCTTATTGCAGATGATGTGTGATAGTCCTCCCCCTCCAACAACTGTCCTACAGCATCAGATCAGCAAAGACGATATGAGCTGAACCCAACAGACGCTGCGCACCCTAGTAGTACTGTATCTAACAAGAAACAGTATAAGCTCTCATTGGGGAACAAAAGAGCAGGCGTCAGATTAGGCTATCACACTATTAGATTTAATTAACAAGCTACATCAAGAGCAGGAGACCCAGGAAGAGTGAGTAAAAAAAGGGAGGGAGGCAGAAAAAAAAAGAACTTGTCATAGGCTTGACTTAGCTGACGAATGACCTAATTGGTTACATTATCAACCCATTATCAAGGGCTAATTAGGGAGCTACAGAACAGCAGTAATTATGGAAAGAAAATGCAAACGACTCACTTGCCCCCTACCTTCTACCAGTACGTTTACCCCCCACCTCCAGCAGCACCACAGCCACCGGTTCTTCCTCCCCCTCAATTTAGGCCGACACTAAAGTGTTTCATTTGAACAAAAGGTTTTTCTTATTTGTAAAAGGCTTGGAGGGCCTCCATTGTTAGCAGTGAAACAATGGGGTTAGAGAGGCCTGGGGGGCTGGGATGGAGGTGGTGGAGGGGCTATCATGCTGGGCGGAGGTGAAGGTGTGTGCGTTATCAGTGCCCGTGTGTATGTGTGCGTTTGAGTGTGGTTTATCAAGTCGATGGTGCGTTATTGAGTTCCCGCTGCAAGTTGGTGAAGTGACAGGTTTTTAACGGGGGTCGGGGCTGCCCTCATTAACCCCCTCCACCTCAACTCAATCAGCCAAACAGCAGGTTAAAGCAACAACACAACCTAATTAGTGCACGGGAGAGAGCAAAGGGTGAAATGTCAATGTCTTCTTTTTCCTTTCGCTTTTGTGGTCACTGCTCCCTTTAGTCACTGAAGCAAAAATAGCTCTTTTGAAGTAAGCATTGTGAGCTTTAGCTTGTTACAGATTCGGATTTAAAAGTTACACGGTCAGTAAAATGCCTGATCAAAGTCCATACAGCTCATATAGACAATGTCTTATTATCACTATTACCTAACTCACACTGTTGAAGGACCACACTCGAATAAGGATAACTGTGAGTGATATTTGTGACAAACTAGCCTTTATCTATTTCAATGGGACAATATGTTTAATTATATTTTCAAGATATATACATTGCTTGCAACTGCTCTCCTGAATATTGACGTAATTGTTAATAGTTCTGTTGATCTGGTGAGATATTTTTCTTGTGTGAGCGGCATGGTGCAAAGGGGAGCTTCTTCATGTTGCATGTTGGAGAACCATGAAAATGATTTTGAGGCTATATACATTATGTGTCATGTAAAAAGTTGAATGTTTCATCTTATAGAAATTCATTATTAGTGATGTTTTTTGTCATTGGATGTTAATAACCAAATGTATTCAGCTTGAGTGTCTTGAGTCTGTGTGGTCTTACTAAATGACCAATAGAACAAACACAATATTGGAATGAGAAATATCAATGGTCACTGCAAGTAAAAAGCTAAAATAAAATATACATAATAAAAAAAAATGAATGAATGTTTCTGGCATAAAAAGAACAGAATATATTGATCTTTAGTTGAGTTGACCATAATTGTGTTCTCTTCTTCTAACAGGGAAAGAGCCCCATTAAAATAGCTACAGCTTGATTTACATTTTTACGCTATATTTTCCTCAATGAATGATATCTCAACTAAATTAATATATGAAAGAAAAAATTCACATGCAGCAGTTTTAAATTTTAGATTCCATATTTTTCTTTAAGAGAAGCTAATCTTGTCAGGACATGTACAATCTTAAAGGTAGCTGTAAAATGACCATTAAAATTTGATTGCTCATCCTTAATTTGACAATGTAATGGACGAGTGCACAAACTCCATAAGTGACATGGCCCGGCTTCAGTGGTGCAGTATGACAATGCACTGCAGACATACGCTACATGACATCACATCGACTTCACATAAATTGCGTCAAGGATATGTCAAATGCTTTCTTGTCAAAAAAAGTGCTGTGAGTTGTTTTGAGATTTCAATAACTATCCATATCCATAACTATCAAAGCCTAAAAGATTTTATAATGTATAGCTGAGTGATAAGTGAATATTCAAATTGTAATAAAAATGTGTATGTGTGTGTGTGTGTGTGTGTGTGGGGGGGGGGGGGGTATGACTGTTCAGTCAGACAAATTAAATATGTGTGATTATATTCACTTCAAACTAGTGTGTCAGTGAATGGGTCCCTCTCCAGTGCCCCTGTCTTCCTGTGCTCCTTCAAGGTCCACAGGCTTGAATACACCTATTCAGTTCACCTTCCCAGCAGCATAACTTAGCGGGGAGGGAATGGCGACCAGTGCTATCAGTGTGATTGAGGGGGCTATTGTGTGTCTATTTGTGTGTATCAATGTGTTAGGTGTTGGTGAAGCATTGAATAAAATAGGGGAGCCTTGGAAAAAAAGAGGGTTAAAGACACAGAGGAGCATTTCAGCGTGGAGTGCAAGAGAAAGCAGTGAGTTCGAAGGAAGATGTGGAGAGGGAAAGGCCAAGCTAAGGCCAGGGAGGCTGTGAAAAGATAGGGGCCCATACTGTGATTGCACCTGCTCTTTGACACATGCTACACACTCAAATACAGACTCAGGGTAAAAGTCAACATAACAGTGTGTAAGTGCATAATAAGGAGCATATTAGCTGATTTCAAGTGGTAGTGGTAATTGAAGTTGTGTTTTATATTACAGAAGGGCTTTTTCAGATTTCTTAAAACAAAAACATATACACTGTGTGCACAATTATTAGGCAAGTGATAATTTTGACCATATCATAATTTTATCCATAATTTCGAACACCAAGTATGTGTTGTTGCTGTATGAACTTGAATCCTTATTGGATTTAATGCATGTCAGGTGATGTGTATTTGTGTAACGAGGGAGAGTGTGGCCTAAGGAGATCAACACCTTATATCAGGTGTGCATAATTATTAGGCAGATTCTTCTCCTCAAGAAAAATGGGCCAAAAAAAAAAAGACTCTGAAAAGAAACTCTGAAAAGTCAAAAATTGTAAAAACGTTTTCACAAGGATGCAGCACTCTTGAAATATCTAAGATATTAGGGCGTGATCACAGAACCATTAAACGTTTTGTAGCAAATAGTCAACAGAGTCACAAGAAATGTGTCGAGAAAAAAACCCCCGCAAATCAGATTTGCGAAGACTCAAACATGAAGCTAACAGGAACCTATTATCCTCCAGTGCTGCCATATTCCACTTCACCCTACCTGGAGTGTCAAGAAGTATGAGGTGTTCAGTTCTCAGAGACATGACCAAGGTAAGAAAGGCTGAAACCTGACCACCTCTGAACAAGACACATAAGTCAAAACGTCAAGAATGGGCAAAGAAATATCTGAAGATAGATTTTTCAAAGGTTTTGTGGACTGATGAGATGAGAGCGACTCCTGACGAACCAGATGAATGGGCCCGTGGTTGGATCAGTAATGGACACAGAGCTCCACTTTGACTCAGACGCCAGACGGGGTACTGGTATAGGCAGGTTTTATTAAAGATGAGCTAGTTGGACATTCAAGTTGAAAATGGACTCAAAATCAACTCTCAGACTTACTGCCAATTTTTAGAAGACACTTTCTTAAAGCAGTGGTCCAAGAAAAAGTCTGCATCTTTCAAGAAGACTTTGATTTTTATGCAAGACAACGCTCCATCACATGCATCAAAAGTTCTCCACTGCGTGGCTGGCCAGTAAAGTCCTTAAAGATGAAAAACTAATGACATGGCCTCCTTTTTCATTTGACTTAAACCTTAATGAGAACTTAAGCAGGACATTTACAGTGAAGGTAAACAGTACACCTCTCTGAACAGTGTCCAGGAGGCTGTGGTTGCGGCTGCAAAAAAGTCAAATCTGAGCAGATCAAGAAACTGACTGACTCAGTGAATGGAAGGCTTGTGACTGTTATATTAAAAAGAAGGGTGGCTATATTGGACACTGACTTTTTTTTCCCCCAGAAATATTTATTTGTAAATTTTGAGTTTGTTTATTATTCTCACTTTAACAGATGAAAATAAACAAGTAAGATGAGAAAATCTTTGTTTTTCATTTAGTTGCATAATAATTCTGCACATTAATAGTTTCCTAATACTGGTGTACATGTAGATATTCTCTTAAGAAAGCCAAAACTTAACTTTTACTACTTAAATGTTCAGGTTTGAGGGTTTGTTAACATTTTGGATTGACCAAGAGCACTGTTGTACAATAAAAAAATAATCCTCAAAAATACAACTTGCCTAATAATTGTGTACACATTGTAGTTGCTTCACTAGATAAAAGTCAAGAGAACACATGATACCAATATGTTAACTTTTTGATTGGTGATACAGCATTAGCACAGTATATTGTAAATAAAGCTATATTGGGTAATTAGCATTTGCTAATTAGCATATCCTTACCGCAAAAAATGTTTGACAGATATTATTTGTTATCACATTTGAGCAAGGCATTGGTGAGTCTCACATCCAACTACAGAAGCAAAGTAGTTTAATGAAAATCACTAGAAAAGAAGAAACAGCATTTGCAATAGATGCAATAGATTTGTTATGTACTTTGAGTTACCAAGTTTATGAATTGTGATATATATATATTAAATTGTCTTGTCTTGCCTTGGAAGGACTCCTTCTGTCATAAAATACTCTTGGAGTCACTGTAATAGGCTTTTATTTCCAACAACTTACCATAAACAGGTCTCTGTTTTCCAAATCTACAGCAAGGAGGAAGGCCTTCTCGAAGCGCTGGTGCCTGCAGAAAACAATGACAAAACCCTTCTTAGTAATAGTGTCAAAAGGTCAATGATCTGTGTATTTCTCAAATCCTCAGGTCAAAACACACCCCTCTTTGCTCTTGACTCTAAACATCCAAACAATAAACAGTCAATAATTGAACTGAGAATAGCAAGGCCTCTTTCTATATCATCCATAATTAAAGCAGGGAACGCAGAGAAAGTGAAGAGTGTGTCCCTGTGCAAAACACCTCAACTTTCTGAGTTTGGAGCCAACATGAAACAAACAAACGCTTGCAGAGGCAGTGGGCAGAGGAGGGGGCTTCCTTCATTTGATGTTGACGAAGAGAAAAAGAATGCAGGTAGGCGATAAGAGAGAAAAAGAGGAGGGAAGCCAAACAACGCTCCGGCTCGGCTACAGAGACTGAAGAAAGAAAGAAACAAAAAAAATAAAACGGAAAAAGAGGGGATGGTGGGTAATTGCATGATGAAGAGCAGCGAGCAGCAGTGTGTGGGAACAACAGGGTCTATTTCAGTCAAACGGGCCTTTCAAAAGGCTCTCATGGCAGAAGGAAAAATGAAACAACAGTATAAACAGGTGCATGTGTTGTGCGTGGCATTATGAATGACTCAAAGCTGCATTTCCATGTGTCTGAGTGTGCTGAAATTCAAAGGCTATTGCGTTTTTAGACATTTTTAAATAGCAGTGGTAAGCTGTATTGACTGACTATTGGTTTCGGTAATGCCTTAAACAGATTGTCCTCAAATGCATCTATTTGTTGTTTATTTATGAATCAATGATTAAAAGTGTCAAGTGTTTTTATATTGACATGATTTATCAATTTGCCTTTAGTGGTGGTCTAATGGTAAACTTGAAAGTATAATTGAAAGTTATATTTTTTTTGATGTTGCATTTTAAAAGGTACAAAGCTCAAGGAGGGTTATACTGGAGTCCAATGATGATCCTTGACCTTCCAAAGGAGCACAACAAAAAGCAGCATTTTCACTTAAGGGATTAAATTATGCAGTGAGTGTGAAGAGGGAGGCGGGGCTCTTACCTGAGCAGGTGGTGAAAAAAGCGCCGGGCATACTTGCTTATGGGGTCCCGGTACTCTAAAATCATTGGCTCACACAGAGGGGCGGGTGCGGAATAAAACACACCCAAGGTTGTTTCGAGTTGACCTACAGAGAAAACATAAAGAACAGATGAACTAGAACAAATTTAATATGTGTGACATCAACTAGGGTGTACCCCAAGGCTCAGTTCTTGGACCTAAATGTATATATGTATTTGTATATGAATGATTTTGTAAACCCATCTAAAATACTGGGGAGCATTCTTTTTGCTTAGTTTTATTATGGAAAAAATATAAAAGAAACAACGAAGGTGGTAAATTAAGTGCTTGTAAAAATAAAACAATGGCTCGATATAAATCAATTTACTCTTAATATTATAATTTTTTTTATTTAGAGCAATAAAAATAGATGGGACCAATATTCAAAAGGTAAGGGTAATCTAATTTTTAGGAGTTATTATTGATGAATATTAGGGTTGGAAATCTCATATAAATTAAACAGAAAAGAAAAAATTGTCAAAGCCATCGCCCTATTACATAAGGTAAAACACTTTTTAAATAAATATGCGCTATTTACTCTGTACAGTTCCATGATTGTGCCATATTTAATGTACTGTGTAGAAATTTGGTGGTCAACACGCTAAACTTACTTACTAATTTTACAAAAAGGGCTCTAAATGTTGTCAGTAACTGTCAGTATAAAGAGCAAACCCATTATTTCTAAAATTTAAGGTTCTAAATTTTCATGATATAGTTGATGTCAGTATCATTCAAAATATTTATAAATCAAATAAACAAAAATGATCATTAAATATCCCAAAAAGGTTTGAAAAAAGAGAATGCCGGTAAAACCTTAAAGGAACTGATATCTTGGGATAGTTAAGGCTAGTTAGGTTGGTGTGGGTGATGATGCCAGTGTGGGTTTAATCAATGTTGGTTTGGTTATTTTGTTGGTATGAATTTTTTCTTTTTTTCCAATTTAATCCTTTTTCACCAAAAAAATTAAATAAAAATAAAATGTACATGCACATTAACAATGCAATATTTTGAAATTTGAGATTGTGTTCAACATGGACAAAATACAACACAAAAGACTGCTTGAAGTGCAATAACTGTTATGTGTTTGTCTTTCCATTCAAATGTAAAGATCCACAAACAAAATGTCACATATTAAAAAGTAAAAACATCACAAGGCCTTTATTTTTTTATGAAAATAAAGTTTTTGAAACCCACTCTCTCTTTCTGCATTCAAGGGCAGTCTCAACAGGTAGTTCATGATGGAGCTCAGGCCTCTGTAAGATTCATCTCCAGTCGTGTTAAAGTCCATGGCCTCCAGGATGCCTAGTGCCTCTCGGACTTGGCCACAACGCAGTCTCTGCTGAAGCAGCTCCTCTGGACCCATTTGGCCCCCAAACAGCGTCCCTGCTCAGTCAGGTGAGCGTGAAATAACAGCAGAGAGTGAGAGAGTCACAACGGATACCAACATTAACTTAATTAAAATAGCCTAAAGCACCTACTCACAGCGATGGCACCTAATTGGTTTTATTGATACTGACTTTTCAAGCAATTCCCTGACAGTGGTTATTTATATTCAGGTCCAAATTAATAGCTGTATATTTTATATTAGCTAATTATTTTTGTTTTGTATGTGTATTTGTGTACTGAGCTCTTTTGTTATTGTTAATTGCAAAGATAACAGAAATGCTACTGATTATCCAGTTTCACATGAGGTGATTGATCTGGCTTTTGTATGTGCAGATTAGGACTGTGCTGAATAATGGAACGGGGAGGTTTTGTACCATTTTGTAGAGCAGTCTTTGTGCATGTGTAAGGACAGAGGACCTTGATTAGGTCTAAATACACAAAATGGGAATTCAAGTTCATAAAGTCCAGGAGCAGTGCTGACCTGTTCTCGACTAAGCTTAGTTAATAGTCAGACCAGTCAATGGAGAACGAAGCGTATGAACTTTGGCTGTGTGGGAACCTAACTTAAAATGACATGATGGAAATTAACAAGGTGTCAAACGCTCTAAAGATTAGGTTAATGTGGCTGATACATCTGCTAAGTGAGTTGTTGTACCTATGTTTATGGGTGTGTGTCAGAGTTTGTGTACACATAGTGGTCTTGGGTATGGGTGTTCTCTCTGAACTAACTTGAAAAGAAAAAAACATGGAGATTGTGGCAGTGATTGTGTCACACACCTGTCTACACAAATGTCAGTGTCAATACCAATTATAATAGATAGTTGACTGCTGTCACAAATAATTATAATAGGAAAAAAAATAATAGGAAAAAGAATAAACTATTATTAAAAACTAGTAATTATTTGTTTAAATGAACAAATTAACATCTTCTTTAATTCAAGCTTAGCTGTAGAGCTAAAGTCTCCTTCTGAGCATATAGCTCTTGTCAATTCTAATAACTAATATAGTAGCAATATGTAATTATTCAGATTCTCCTGATGCATATGTTACATAATTTAAGTTTTCTATTCCCTGGCGATATCATTTCTGTTATAATTTTGCCTGTGTTGCACATTTGCTGGTTTGCACTTCCCGGGCTGTACTGTGCAGGCCCAGCCGTGGCCAATGTGTGCCCAGATGAGATAACTTGGTGCAGGCAGGAGGTTGGGGGAGGGGGTGCACCAGAGAGGCCTGTCTCATATAGAAAAAAAGAGAATCTGGAACCAAGCCAAGTCTTTCTTCCTCACCGCCTCCCAACTCATTCCTTCTGTTATATAGCGGGCTTTACAAAACAAGTTTTACGGAAACATAAGCAAACAAATAAACAAGTATGAGTGTGTCTGCACAGAAATAGAAGAATACACACACACGCATGCAGGGGGAAGAATTATCATTGAGAAAAAACGTGCAGTCACTTTCTTCATCAAAACCTTGGCAGACGATCAGAGGAGGGCTAGCTATTGTTGGAAGACACCCCCCTTTCCCTGTGCACACAGGCAAATGCAGTTGAATCCACAGACAAACACACACACACACACACACACACACACACAATTAAGTGCACACATTCTTCTACCTTCTTTCCTCCTCCCACTCACGACAGTTTTCAAACTGTGCCACTGTCACATCTTTACAAAGCCACAATTAAACATGCTGAAAACTCTATGAGTGTGTGTGTGTGTGTTTGAAAGTCTGGTTGCTGCTTTGGAAAAAAAATTTGATTGGCAAACTTTATCTGGAGACCTCAAGGGACTGCGCAGCCACTGTAAACGATTTATCGGAAAAATGCATCCCAGAATGCACCTGGGGGGCTCTTGCCCTGGGGTGATTATTGAATGACCTCTGAGAGTGTGACTCCTGCTAACCTTCCTGCTCGTCAACAAATTAACTTCCCTTTGCACTCCGCAGACAAGAGGGACGACCAGCATGTTTATAGCTGGGCTCATGTAAGTCCAAAACAAACAGGGTAAGTTTAGAAGGCCAAATTACATCCAGCATCATCTTCAAAAAGTAAATATAAATATTTTATGTCTGATTAACTGATTGTGAAATGATTTTCCAAAACTCAACATCTACTAACCAAAAGCAAAAAATAATGATAGTAATGCTAGCAACACATCCCTCAAAGAAAACTAAAAAGTGTCACTCTGAGGTGGAGCTCTAACAAATGTACAGTTGAAAAAACAGCAAGCACCCCAGAAATTACATCTGTCACTCAAAGTTCTCAATGGGATCAACGTTATAAAAGCTTCTGCTGCATTATAAAAACTTCTGGTACATTATAAAAACTTCTGGTACATTATAAAAACTTCTGGTACAATATAAAAACTTCTGGTACAATATAAAAACTTCTGGTGCCTAGGCCAAATATCTAGGCAAATATCTAGTGGCATTACAGGAAGGGAAGACGTACAATATCTTTCTGGATATTCCACCTACCTAATCTGAATCTCAGGGCAGCAAGTGGTCCCCCATAAAAAGCCAACATCAGTGTGTCTGTCCCCTCTGGGCTTCCATCCAGTCCTGACCCCCATTGTAGTCCCTCAAGACCCCCAGAGCAGCGCAGGTGGTGAGACAGTTGTAGAGTGGCAGCTGAAGCCCCCTCTTCAGCTATCAATGCCATACCTAAAGAAGCCAAACCTACATCGTAGCACATCAGCTCCTCATGTCCTCCTGTAACAATCACCATAGCCCCAGAAGGGTGCCAGGCCAAAAGAGAAGGGGGCACAGGGCAGGAGGCTAGAAGAGAGATGCCTCGTCGCTGGTCATAGAGTACCAGAGAGGAGTCCTTTAAGCCCAAAAGAAGCTTGGACTCTGAGGGGTGACGGCTGCAGCAGATGGGTTGGGATGGTAGTGGGATGCGGGTTACAGAAAGGCGGTGCAGTCGTCCACGTGCACATTCATACACACAGGTGTCAGCCTGGGACCCCTCTGCAGATCCTTGGGATCCTGTAGGAAACTCTACTGTCAAGAGTTGATAGGGCTGGATAAGGCTAAATCTGCAGTCCAACGGATTGGCATCAGAGCGAATTGAGTTAAGAACCTATCAGAAAGGGAGAAAAACGTTGAAATGGATGACATTTGAAATCTTTATTGTCTGTTCTAGTTTGTTGCCACTCCCTTCTTCCTTGCTGTCGATACCTACACTGGCCCATTCCAATACAAACCCGGGCACATGGATCTGCTTGAAATTGTTGTGAAGTTCGTTTCACAGCTGCACATTATCTGTATAAATAAAAATAATAGCACACTAAAGAGAATGTGACTACAATTTCACTGACTTTTTTACTTTGGGATCCCACTGTCAAAAGGAACAGCTGCATTGATTATGATAACTGAGCATTCATGCTACAGAAAAACTTCTTCAAACCTATTCAAACAAGCAAACCATATTTTATGGGTTAAATGCATTTGAGCATAGTATGCCCTGCCCGTGTAAGTACATCTTTTACTTTTGATTATGAAATAGCAAAAGAAAACTTTGTGGTCTTTTTTTCCCTTTATTACATTAAATTAATGTAGTCATTAATTTATTATTAAAATATAATTAAAATTATAGTGATAATAAAATATTATATAATATTCTATATTTATGAAGCCAAATTGCTTTTGTTGGTGTAGCTTTGGAACAGAAACATGAGTGCCTCTGCTGCTCAGTGGAGTTTTTTTTTAATAGGGGGGCCTGGTTGCAGAGTGATTAGCACTCCTGCCTCACAGTAAAAAGGTTCTGGGTTTAATACCCATCCAGGACAAAGTTCCTTGGTGCCAGGACTCCCCTGCAAAAGATTTGTAATCTCAGTGGGACTTTCCTGGTTAAATAAAAGAAGGATAGAAAGGATAGTGAAAGAGCATGTGAAATAGGCAATAAAACAAAATAAAATGAGTCATTCCATGGCAGTACATGCAGTCCTTATACCCCAAGACTCTATTTCTTAAATACCATGAAGGTGTAAGAAATAGTCTGCTTTGCTCATAAACACAACACTGTCAATCAAGACTTAATGATAAGACAATATAAACCCAAGATCAACAACATCTTTGCCCTGAGTATACCCTGGCTCCATATAATAAACAGGTGTCTTTGTTGATCTGCGCGAGAAGCAAAAAGCTCAATCTCCTTTGAACAAAAATAAATAAACTCTTTTCAATATAAATCAACTGCTTAGACTTCTTAGAGGAGAAATCCTGTGATTATTTGACCAAAAATGTAGATTATTTGCTCTTGGACTATGACAGCTTGTAGGAGATGACACAAAAGAAGTGAGCATTGACACTGAGTACGATAGGCACTGCCACCGGTGGTACTGTCGATAAAACACCTACAAGGAACCAAGCACAGTGGGAGGATGATAGAAAACAACAGTGTGCACAAACAAAACAGCAGCACAACACTTCCACAATTGCTAAGAGAGCTTTTTAGAAAGGATTTCACCTTACCAAAGCCTCTATCAGAGGCCTGCACTGACCATGCCAGCTTTGGCTAAATGAGCCTATTTCTTTTCGTCATGTAGACAGAAAGAGGGATCGGCTGCCCGCCTGCCATCCTTCTTTTGCAAAGCTGTCCAGCCCAGTATTTTGGCAGGCATGGCCAAAAGGGGACTTAGGGGGAGGAATGGAGTTTTTCGCTGCCCATAGTCTCCACCAGTGGAGAAGCAGATGACTGTTCTCCTGAAAGCTTTTTTTCTCCACTATAATCCCCCAGAGCTAGCTCCTGCTGCTCCCTAGGGGGTAGGTGCTGTCTGTGGGTGTGTGTGTTTATTGGAGACAGACAGCAAAAAGGGGCCCAGTTCATGTAAAATGTGAGGTAGCCAGGGCAAGACACAGCTCTCTGGATGGCTACATTTCTCCCATGTGACACATGCATGTACTAATCTTACAAACAAACACATAGTGCACAGGCACGGCTCCATTAAGTCCATCTACAGAATGCTGTCACAGGAAGCCTACTCCACAGAGCCTGACCCCCAACCTCATCTCATCCCCTGTGCCTTTTCATCCCATGCCCAGCTTGCTCGAGCCCGCTGCCCAATGTGCCAGCATGTCACCATGGTACCATCAGGGATGAGGTGTAGCTGATTCAGCTCAGACTTCTCTGACAGGTGACCCTTCAAAGAAAGAAACGGAGACAGCAAGTAAAGAACTGCACACCCTACTGCAAACACTATACACCTATAAAGCTTGTCTCACTATCATGTCTTTCTATAATTCTTGTTTTACTCCGTTTTATACTTATAGCTCACCTTTTTGGCTAGACTTGTCAGCTACACAGTAACAGTCCTTGAAAATAAACTCTGAGTGTGCATAGTGAATTATCCCCAAAAAAAAATACTCTATCCCAGTAAGAGGAATATACAGTGCTGAATGCACAATCCAAAAATGATATAGCCTCTCCTTCAGCCACAAAGTGACAACATTTATAATGGCAAACACTGCATGCAGCTGCATTTTGAGTCTAGGTCATCTTCAAGGCCACGCTGTGCCTGGTTTTTCTGAGCACAGGCAAGCAAACAGCCCCTGAAGGAAACATGGCTAATCACAAGATTACAGAGTGATGGCACGGGGCTAGGGTTTGCAATGACATACCGCCAGCTCAAGTGCTATTGCGAGCAGGATGGGACATGAACATCAGACAAATGATGAGATGATCACATAAAGTTGATTTGAGCGCAAATAGATAGTGATACAGGCGAAGAAGCAAACTGAAAGAGCCAGAACAGAGAGAAGTGGTAGTTAGGAGTCTAATAAGTACAACTAGTGAAAGTACATAGAAATAAAGCAGACATTTGCAGTAGTAAAAGCAGTAGAAAGTCAAAGAAGGAATGGGCAGCAGCCACAGACAAGCCTCTAGTAAGTAGCTTTCTCCTGGTTATTGGTTTCAGTGACTGGTCAAAACTATTCTTTTCCATTCTTCTTTTCTCTCTCTCGCTGGCACCTTTTTTCCCCTCCGTGGTGTGAAAGATAAAGCGGACGGGCCCAACTGTGTGGCTGGCCCTTGTTCACAGCAGTGGCCTTTTGAAGCCAATTTTCCAGCTCACGGAGCAGAGAAAGACAGGGAGAGACGGGTAGAGAGACTGAGGGACTCGGAGGAGAGTGAGGGGATAAAGGGGTGATGAGGGCCGCGGGTGGCAGGGGGACGTTTTAGGTATGTGAAATAAGGTTTGGTTGTAGTGATGTGAAAAAATGCACAACCACAGCAAAATTTCTATCCCAAATATTCCTCACACCCACTGTCATAATTGGTACAAGTGCAGATAATTGTAGTGTGCAGGAAATATTATTGAGTAAACCCAGCATGGAAACATTTCCTCTGTGACTTTATACCGCTTGGAGCAGAATACTTTTTTCTGCCAAAATTATTTCAGTGCATGGCTAAAATGGTTCAAAAACAACAGTTTTCTATGTTTTCAATATAGTGATTTTACACAGCTTTTAATATGCTGCTATAATAGTGATGTATTTTTGCACTTGAGGCACTTATTAGATCTCCTAACAAAGTTTTAAAATGGGTGATATTTATGTAGATCACAAGAAAATATATCTAATAAGTGTAGAGAACTGCTTGGTGACAGATAAGAGGATAGTCCAAAAGTAAATGAAAAAGAAACTTCATGTGCATTTTATGAATTGAACTAAAGAGATACTGTTAATAAGCACATTAACTTCAATTACTATTTTTTGATTGCTGAAAATTATTTGTAACTTAAAATTACTGTAATGTCTTCCAAACATAATCAATGCGTGTGCATGTGTGACAGAAAGGAAGACAGGGTTAAAGGAGGGAACCATAAAAAAAGATCATTAAAAATGTTAACTGGCTGCATAGAAATGTGTTTTTCTCTTCTTCCCACCTTCCAACCCCCTGCATACCATGGCTCCACTTATCAGCACGAAGTAGAGGGGGGTATGAATTAAGACCACATAGGGAATGAAATCAGACTTTTTTAAATGCCGAGAGACTGGCTAGAAAATTGGCTTAGCGCGGCAGATAGCAAACTGAACAAAAGGAACATATATATGAGCTTGAAGTGATTGAAGTAGCTGCCGTCTCCCGATGTGTGCCCGGCGTTTGATTCTCTCCACGGCTCTTACATAAACTGCTCGCTTAATTTCACACCGCGCATCTGAAAAATGACAACAAACGCTTTCATTAGCACGCGATGGCGCAGACCCGCAAAGACACTTTAATGTTCTTGAAGCGTGGAGGAAGGAAGGAGGAGAGGAAAGACGGTAGGAGGGAGAGGGGCAGAAAGAGGGAATAAACTCGGTGAAGGAGTGCGATAAACGTTGAGTGCGTTCCAACAAACAAGACATGGAAAAACAGTAAACAACATGGCTTTGATTATTTCAATATTCATATAGTCCCCCTACTTTACATCTCTCCCTTATTTCCTGCTGGAGAATTAAGTGTCTTAGCAATGGTAACACATTTTCTTCCTTCTCTCTACTGCTTTTGTGATAAATATTTTGTAGTATTAATACTTCAGATGAGTTTATGAATACACTTTCCTGTGACTTTTTATCAGTTTTTTGCCCAAGAATAAATAAACATAGATTTAGGTTATACATAGGGTCAACATACTAGGTCTGTTTGTGTGGCTGGGTAGGCGGGCTAACAAACAACCCCACAAGTTTGTCTTCGGTGGTTAGGTTAGTGTGTTTAGCCTCTTCCCATACATCATAAACCAGTCTTGTGCTCATCCTTCTTTGATTTTCTCTCACAACTTGAAACCAAGGTTGATTAAGGAAGCAGATGGGGAAACTACAAATAAAAGACTAAAATTTTAAATGTGTCAGTTCTGTCATTTTAACCTCTTCACTTGTGTTCACCTTGAGACCATCAGAAGCCGAGCAGCTGAGCAGGACCAGGTTGTTTCTGTGTGCGTTCGTTGGACTCCAGGGCCACAGTTCCTCTCCAGATGCATCTTGGTTCCACCAGCACAGCGCCACATCCTGGAGACAGTTGAGAGCCACGCGTCTATAAAGCCTACGCCCCTGGCCACTCACCTCCATACACATGACCTAGACATAAGAGCAGATTTAAAATGATAATACAGCTGGATACATAGATATACAGATATGCCCATGGTAATATACAGATTTTTCTTTCTTATTAACAATGAGAAGATATCAGAGAGCAGTACTTAACCTCACTGATTGACCCAACTGAGGCTTCACACACCTGAAGGCTCTGAAACTTTCTTGTGTGTAGCCTCAAACATTAGTCCGTTGTCCTTCCCCAACCTACTTTACTATGTTGATGTCTAAGGTTGTTTTTTATCCTCCATTATTAATGTCCTTGTATGTGTTTTGTTCTGTCGGGCTTGTTGTTTTAGTGATGTGCATATTTTTTGGGAAGGTCTGCCACGCTCTACAGGCCACAACACAGAGACACACAGTAATGAGCTCTCGTGGCACTTGGGTGGGTGTGGAAAAGGAGGGGGTACGCACAAACACGCACATAAAAAGAAAACAACAAAAGAGAGATAAGAAGGCATAGAATAAACGCAGTACATACATGCACAGAAACAGACAGAAATGACGACACAACACACTTGTTCACAAAGCTCTCTATCCAGAGGTGGTTTTAAAGAAAGTGGAATTGCAGGTCTTAAACTGTGACCCCGTCTTTCATGTACACCACAGCTCATTCCCACTTTATAAACACACACATGTAAAATGTGGGAGATGTCTATCTAAATGTTTGAAAATTAAGAATGGCCAATAACATCAAGTGCAAATCATTATTTAAGTAGATACATGCCAATGCAATGTTCTTATAGAGATTCCACAAAAAGTTTAGCCGCTGTACATAGCAAATAGCGAGTTCCTAAGCAAGTAAACTCCGTTAGCCAAATTGAAATTAAGGCCAATGCAAAATTATTACAATAATAACGTGCACTGTGTGAAAGCAGCAAATTTAAGATTCATTGATCTATGTCTGCCCTACTAACCCTTTAGTGGAGCAGGAGGAAGGAGAAGGGGGAATTCGTTTTGGAATCAAAATACAGACAGGAATAAAAAGATGGAAGGATATATGAAGATAAAGGGAACAAAGAGTGGCCCCCAAAAAGCCAAACCAAGATCAGTGACAGATTACAAATGAAAAGAAAAAAAAAAAAAAACTTAAATCAGTGGGTTAATAACACACTCTATCGCTGCCCCTTTCCTCCAGCCCTCCATCCCTCGCTGCCATCTCTTGCCTCTTCTAGTTTTTTCTGCTGGCGTTTGCTGGTCAGCAATAATCAAAAACCACTTTCTGTGGGCCGGATTAGTTTAGCCTCCCCTCAACACCCCCCACTTTCCCTTCTCCAGCTTAGCCCAGTGGACCAGGGCGATCTGTGAGTGTGTGTGTTGGGGGAAGGGCAGTACCATGTGTGTTGAAACATATGTGTAAGTTGCAGGCTGCATGCATGTGTGTGGTGTATATTATGGGGTGGTGGCTGAATGTGTATGTGTGTGTTCGAGGCAAAAGGGGAGGGCGTGTGTCTTATCAGGACTCTGCTTCTTGAGACAGACGCTCGGCAGCAACGATTGCTTTTACACAAACCAACACACATACACTTTAACAAAAGGGCCTGGCAGTAATGTGATAATGCCAGGGTTAGCATTTAGCCAGCTAGTAATGGAGGACACAATGTAGTTTTGTTTTGGGGAAAGGATGATGAATACTCTGCATTATTAACTTGTTATTAACACCTATGGGAAACTTGTGATGCCTGTGTGCTTCTGGTTTTACAAACAACTAAACATGACAAACATAAAGTTGGGGGCAACACCTTGTAATGCAATTACACAATATAAATTGTATTTAGTTATGAATTTATAATTGGCTAGTGGTGCAACAGATTTTGAGTTGAAAACTGTGAGAGTGCATCAGCCACTACGATCAGTATAGTTTAAGGGTGAACACTAACAGCATGTAAATGTTTGCTTGTTAGACCAATATGTGTATGTAACTTTAAGAAAAGTCTTGTTAGTATTAATAATTAAGTTTTTATTATTAGATGGCAGGAAGACTAGAGACCTTGAGATTCTTTTTGACAGTTTTTGACCTTTTTCTACTATGTGGCCTCTCTCACACACAACCTACCAACTCTCTCAATTCCTTTACCTTGATTTCAGAGGAAGAAAGCTTCTCAGTTTTCCGACCAGCCTCTGATGAGCTCTGATTCTTCTTGTTGATGTAGACTGCACAAACCTGGCTTTGCTCCAGGAAGGACAACAGGATCAGCCTATCAGTGAGGACTGCTGTGAATGACATCATCACATTTGTGTCAGAGCCACAGCAATAAATATACATTGAAAGTAGTTTTAAAACACTTATCTAATCCCTGATGATGTGCTATCTTTCATTTTAATCTTACTCTTTTTCTTTTTCTTACTCTTGTCTCTTTTTCTGCCTTTTCTCTCTCTTCCTCCTTGTTTCTTCTGACTCTTTGTATTCCTCTTCTCTATCTCTTACTTCCTCTCATAGTTGAGGCTCTGAGGCTTTTTTGTGGTAGGAGAAAACACTTGATCCTGTTCAACTCCTCCCGAGTTGCATGGAAACGCTGATTAGCAATTAAGCCCTTCTCTCCTTCAAAATTAATCTGTTTATGAAGCCAATTAAATGGAAAGGGGGGTATTACACATGTCTCTCAGATATTCTGCTTTGAGTTGAACGAGTAAGGCTGCACCCCGAGATTTAGAAATCTAACCAGCAATTAGCCACGGCATGTGTGTATTTATAACTATGCAAGTATCGGTATGATTACACTTCACACTGTCTTATTGCGTGAAACATTCAAATTAATATGCAAATTTTCGCGAGGGAAGGGAAATATTGCTTAAAAAAAAACAGACAAACTAACATCTTAAATCAGGTCAACACAGTGGCATACGTGTGTCCCAAATCTGAAGTTGGATTATGGGGCATTTGTTGTATAAACTGGTTCAGTGATTAAATCGTCACAAAATACAGCCATTAACAAAGTCCTGGCTTTCTGAAACAACGTTTAATGCAATAGTAAGCGTCTTTGTAATAGATTACAGACAAATCAAGTTAAATGCAGTTTAGTATTGATCTCTACTGGTGTCTATAAACGGGATTAAGTTTAATCCCATTCATTCCCAAATGTGGATATAAAAAACAGACTGTGGCCCAATGCAGAAGCAGGTGGCAGGGTTGGTATTAAGGGCCAGACCTTCATGACCCAGTCCTACACCCCCCTTGACACAGCCACACGCCCACACTCTGTAAATGTATACTTGCTGCAAGACAAACTACTGTATATGCACAGATTATACTTGTATAGACTTCCATGAATGTAAGCCTGCAACCATGCTTTACGCATACAAAAACATCTGCACACATACATGTATTTAAACCCACAAGCATGAAACAAACTAGTGGCACTCTGAAGCACATACACACAGACCGTCTCTCATACACATTCCACTAAATCCATTTAATGCCATCTCCTCAGCAGCATGTTGACATAAGAGGCCAATAGGCTTAGCCAAAGCACATTTAAACATGGGTAAATGAAACCAGCTACGAAAAATCACTTAAGGATGCTTAATCGTAGAGCATATGCTGAGCTTGGCCTCATCATCAGGCAATGGAAGCTGGCAATACTTTGATGGTGTAAAATTTATGTAATCTAACATTTGGTATGATGAAACCATAGCTCACTGTAGATGCTGAAGGTAAACCATGCAAAGTTTAAAGAAGGCCATAAGCTTGCATTGTCCCAGGAGACAAAAAACAGAAGTGGCAGCTGCTGTTGTCTGAGAGGAAAATAAATAAATTTAAAAAACGTAGTTGGCTCATATTGAATTCATTGCATGCAAATAACAAAATGGTTTCTCTCTATCATCTAAAAACTAATAGACAATTTCAGTTGAGAAAGTTTTTTCACTCCACTCAGTAATGATTTTGATAGAACTTCTTACATTTAATTTAAAGTCCCACTCCAAAAGTTATGTTTTTTGGCTAATTGGAAGATGACGTTATGTTTCATCATACAGCTCTAATGGAGCAAAGCTTTGTTGAATATGCACAGAATATACCATTCTTTAACCCATTTTAAAACAGCAGCGTACTCACAGCGCATGTCCCAGAGCGTTGCGCATTCACACATCAGTCACAACTACACTGTAATTGTAGACTCTTTAGTAATTGCACGTTTTAAATGTGTTTGATGGTGTGATGTAGTCTGACTTGCTATTCTAATTGTCTCAACTAATTTAACAAGTGACAGATGTTAGAACAGCCTCTAACTTACACCCCTGACGCACACAAAATCCCCGGAACCCACCCTCTCACACCCATTACTCTAATAATTAGTGCCTCTGAGGCTTTGAGCAGGGCACAGCGGGAGATGAGTGGTCTATGTGTACCTGGCTGTGTGTTGGCCCTTGTGTATGTGGCACTGCGTGTGCATGTGAGTGGACAGACAGTAATGTAAGTGCTCGCCTATGAAAAGATTGTGTGTTGTAATTACATGTGTAAGAACAAATGGCCAAATGAGTGTGTGAGTGTGGGAGAAAGTGCACTGTAGGGGCTTTATCAGGTGTCTGGAGACCCCAGGCGGAAGCAAAAAGGGTGGTGTTATGGACAAATAATTGATACAGAATGAAAGAAATAATTAGCAGATTTGGGCTGGCGTCCACAGCCCCTTATTCACTGCTGCCAGGTCTGCAAAGCAAAGGGAAGGATGTGTGGGGAGGTGTTAGTCCCTGGAGGAATGCACAATGGAGGAAAAAACACTGATGGATGCTCTTAAGGGATGGCCCCTGGACGCACACAGCACAAAAGGATTTGCCCACAATTAGCTGCCAGAGTTGCCTTGCTCACCTGTGGCACCTGTTATGTGTTTGTGCGCAATTGAAAGTGATTGTGTGACAAAGTAGTAGACCAAGTGCTGTGTGTGCACACGAGTGTGTGCAAACGAGTGTGTCTGTATGTACATGAGATGTCAGGCTGAGCATGTAGTTGGTGCTGACAGTGTGACATAAAGTGCGTGGTAGACCATTTTGCGGTTTTCAAATACTGAGAGATTTGAATGCAAATGTGTCGAGTCCTGTTTATTTGGAGGACTGTGGGCAGAGATGGGTAGCCAGGCCATGTGGGACAAACAATGACTTTTGTATTCTTAAATCTTCTTACGGTGTTGGTAAACCTCTGAAATATTTAAGCCACATTTGCACCATGATTTTATTCAATGCTTTTAAGAATGGCAACAATACAGGACAGGCCATTCTTCACTGTAATAGGCATGGTGGTTGTGCAACAGTGCTCATTAGCTTCAGTAGTAGAAGAAAAAGAAATGTGTACTAAAAACTATGTTGTATAAAGGGTAAAGACATACAGTTAGAATAGCAGCAGGAACAATTTACCATCAGTCACGGTGTTGGCTGGTAGTCGTCCCACTAATGTGCGGTCGACACACACCTGCTCCAGTTGTGGTCCGTTAAGTGTTAGTGTCACCAATATTCCACTGCTCAGCATTATCTGTGCATAAAAAAGTTATTTTGTTTACGTAAAAAAAAAAAAGGATCTGTGTTACATAATTGCATTTTAGAAATCAACTATATATGTGATCTTTTGTTAGGTTTCAACAAGCAAAGGCAACAAAAGCTACACTGGATTGCCGTATTTACATTTACTATTACATTCATTCATTTAGCTGACGCTTTTATCCAAAGCGACTTACATTGTTCTACAGTAATTACCAGTTTTGCAGCCACTGGAGGCAAGGTGGGTTAAGTGTCTTGCCCAAGGACACAATGACAGTATGAACTGTGGGGAGAGCGGGAATCGAACCAACTACCTTCGGGTTGAAAGACGACTTCTCAACCCACTGAGCTACTGCCGCCCTATTTACTGTTTACTTAAAGTACTTTGTTTTGACCCAGCAGGAAAAATAATAATAATAATTTTATGTTAGGTGATTGTAATAAAGATCTAATAAATAAAACATGATAACAGAAGTTTAATTTGGTTTTGTCTTTAACTGACACTATGTCTGAGTCTTTGATGCAGTTTGTATGAGACTTTGTGTATCTGCCTCAATGGCCTAAGCAGGTTTTGTACCTGGCAACACTGCTTGTTTTTCCATCTGGTGTGAACACAGGTGTTGGTCAGCAACAGTTCCTGAATGGACAAGGTGCAGGAGCAACAAGGATAATGACAGAAAAGTGAGCAAAACAGTGCAACATTTAAAATGATAGGTATGACATTTATTATAACGTTGCTTCAGAAAATGTGCCGTTTTCAAAAGTAACACAAAAGTCAAAAGTAATAGCGAGTGAGGAGATGAAAGAAGATGCAGGTACGCACTGCTTGCTGCATGTCAACGTTGGTGTGCAGTGTGTGTAAGGTCACTCATTCCAGCCACATTCCTAGCCCAGCTGGGGTGATTGGATGGGAGGAGAGAGGGAAGGAGTGTGTGGGTTTGGAGGTGAGTCGGGGTGTTTCTAGTTTCAGACAATAGTTACGGGTGACAGGAGGGAGGTGCACGGGTGGCTTGTGTTGTGTATGTGCGTGCATGCTCATGGAACAGACAGGTCCTGGCAAAACAAAGCTCGGTCTGTACTTCTACAAGTTCTGAGGCAAAAAGGAGGAAGAGAAGAAGGGAGGAAGGATGAGGGGCAGCCTGTAGCCCCTGATCCCCTCAAATATCCCCCTCGATGACAGAGCTCGGCCGAAAGAGAAGTGATGAGAGAGCAGAGGGAGAAAAGAGAACAAACGAGAAATGACATGGCAAGCAAAAGGAGAAGGAGAATGGAGAGAGAATGCCCCTATTTGTTAATCAATCGGCCGTTTCGGAAAGGGAAAACTCCCAAAATCCCCAGAGAGAGGAAGACGAGGGGGTGGGGGTGGGGGTCTGGGTGGTGAACAGGGGAGGCGGGTACCTCCAACTCTCTCAGCGAATCACGTAGCTTCTCAGGTCTGCGGTTTCTAGGGTTCCATGAATAACCTCGAGCTATGAAGTAAAAACAAGAAAACATTATGGCTTCAACTCATTATTTAACTATAAACATTATGGTAAAAGCATCGTGAGGAGTACAGCTAATCAACATGGTAAACACAATGGTAACTTCTAGCGAGCAGCTAGCCTGTATGACAAAGCAAAGTCTTTACAAAATGTTTGTCTTAAAGTTAATATGCAAGTATTTGTTATTGAATATATTCATCACCACGTGGAGGATAATACTAAGCATTTTAATTACAATTGTAACTCTAAAATAATATTGGTGTGCTAATCTAATTAGACTACCAAAAATGCACCTTTAAAGTTTAATACAAGCCTCATATATTCTTTATTTCTGACATATTTTTAGAAAGTCAAAATGTCACTAAGGCACAAACTTTGAGCCTTAAGGAGCAAGACTTTAGCAACAAATCTATCAACCAACTGCAACCTTAGAGTTAGCTGCACATTCATTTTACATTTTAAAGTCACCCTTCTCTTTTTGATCTGTAATTACAAAGAGAGGCAAGGCTATAAAAAATAGCTAATTGAATTTGTGCATCTGCTTCTATCAATGTTTATACAAGAACTTCAGTTGGAGAGGGGAATGTGAAGTAGGTCTGCTGTTTTTAGGAAGGCACAATCATGTGCTGTATCTGTTTATTTCAGTCTCTCTTCTCATCTCAGCTGAAACGAACTATTAAAAAGGGTTCTCCATTAAGAATGAGTGGGAAGGAGAGGCACACAGATGCATGCAAATAAGGGTGGGTAGTGTGTGTGTGGTTGGGGGGGTAGGAGATGAGTGTTTGTCTCCTGATAAGGCTGTTTGTATTCCACTACTGGGTGACAATCAGGGAAAGAAGGCATGGGAGGGAGGGAAAGAGAGAAGTAGTACAGTTAACTGCTGAGAAGAGTCATTTACACAAGATGGTCAATCACTGGGAGACGACCAGTACTTTAGCGCTCTTATTGAATCAACTCAATCATCTGAGAGTCAGTCATCTGCTGCTAACTCACCTTCACAGAAATGCAGTTTCTCATTGTAGTAGTGATGCTCTAACAAACCAGCTGCAAGGTAAAAAGACAGATTCAATGGCAAAAATTAGTTAAAGGTGTCATTTGTGCAAAGAGGAAAGTGAGCAGTGATTGCATCTTGAGCTCAAACATCCCAACAACTCCAAAAGCTTGTGTTGGCACAATGAAACCTAAGACCATGCCTCATGGCCCAGATGCCTTGGGCAAGAAAGTGGCCGGTCTGGTGCTAGACTCTCCGGCAGGCAGGAACAGCTCCAGGATTAGTAGTATTAATCAGATAAAGGGCCAGACAGGCCCAGACATGGGCACCTGCTCTTAAGCTAGGGGGATTGGCTGCAGGGCACCCCCAGAGCAATCTGATGAACCTGGGTCTCCCTCTAGTGGTCAGAGGGGGAATTCTCCTTAAAATATACAAAGTTTACAACTATTAAAATAACTATTAAACTACAAGGTGTACATGTTTATATTCATGACACAAAGATATGTTGTAGTAATTACTTTTCTGTCAAAAAACAAATTTATAGCTAACCCAACCTGATAAATAGTAAAATATGTCATTTCTATGCCATTTCTACCTATTCATACAAGCCATTTCTAGATAGACAATATGGTGACAGTACACTGCTGTGAAATGTTGTGTCTATTATGTACACAAAAATGTTTAAAAAGCTCAATGCCACAGCATAACTCTAACAAAACAAGTTAGATGTAATCTTTGGTGTAGTTATGATGACTTAAGCTTGTAGTTACACTCCTGTGTGAAAGTATTATGATACTTTTGGATAGTGATTTGGCTTCCCTCCTCCGTGTCTCCCCCTCCCTTCTCCACTCTGATATCAAGCCACACTTTAGTAATCCTCCAAATGAAAGGATTTGGAGAGAGAGCATCGTCTCTCCTGTGAAGATTGAAATGAAAGAGAAGGTAGCTTCTCAGATGAGAGCCGAGGGAGAGAACCCCATGATGAAATGCAGGCACAGTGAGAGGAAGTGACTGTAAACAAAAATGAGAAGGAACAAAAGTACTGTACATGAACCAAGAAAAAAGAGAATAAAATGTGTAAAAACAGAAAAATAACAGGGAGATACAGTAACAAAAGAGAGCCATGTGGATTAAAAAAGAGGGATTAGCATGAAGAAGAATATATTCACTATGAAAAAATGAAAATAAAAAACAAAAGGCATACATACAACAGAAAAAAAATGAGGGGGTTGAAGTTAAACAAAAATCCTTCCTAAAATAAACATAGTAAACAAATGCTTTATAAAATATCACTGTGATGTCTACGGTTTCAGTGACAGTGACAATAAAGATCAAATAAAGTGGTTTAAAGATTCAACAAGTGAAAGAGGCCCATCTCTCCAACTGAAGAGCCATGTGAGCGCTTCCCAATGGTAAGGGAAACCTTCTAGCCCGAGGCAATATGAGGCTGGACTACATGGGGCCTCATGCTATGTGATCTAGGAGAAAGTCAACAGTTTAGTTTTTCCTATCGCTGTGTGGCAGGACCCCGGGTCAACAGGAACACAGGGAGAAGAGATAGACGTGCAGACAGGACTAATAACCAGTGTGTGGAATGTGTATTTAAAGGTTTAGGGTCTAATCTGACATATTAACAGTCTAAGTGTGTATTGGCAATGTCCAATGAGTGTGAGCTGTGCCCAAGAAAGCACCATAATGTGTGGAAGTAGTATGGCTGCCAGAAAAATCCTTTCTTCCTATATAAGAAAAATATATATACACTGCAAAAACAAGACAAATACAACTTATCTTTAACAAAAACAGACATCCAATATAAACACTATTTACCTGGCTCTCCTTTATCGTAGTACTGATAGGTGCCAATATCTGTATCTGTGGGGCAGAGGAGAGAGGGAGAGAAAGACACAGAGCAAAAGATGAGCATCTCGCTGTCAGGGAAAAGCAGAAGACAGATCAGCAATTTCGCACCGTGGGATAAACAATCGCTATCAGCCAGTGGCCTGTCCCGTCTGCCTGCACAGGCGTTAAGATAAGAGAGGGAGGAGGCAGGAGTGGGGGTCCAAACCAAAATGGAGGGCGCAGAGGGGTATTAATAAAGACAGAGGAGGGCCTTAACCCATCCCACCTAAGGGACAGACAGATTTACACATGACATATACGTTTAAAGGAAGGAATAACGGTATGGGTATGTCCACAGATACACACAAAGTGCTGAGCTGAGAGTTTTTCCCCATCCGGTGTTATTCCTGCAGGCCCAAACCATAAGCAGCCAGATTTGCACAACGCATCGTTTCTTTATCGCTGCACTACTGTTGCTGCTGCTGCTGCTCCTGAGGCCAGGTCACACTAATAGAACAGGAGAGCATGCAAACACAGCACCTGAATACATATGCACCTACAGCTCTGCAAATTAATGGTGTTAGCTAATATAAGAATCTCAATGAAAGTTGTTAGTTTATGTGCTAGCATGCACGAAAGTATACACACCAGACAAGCTGAAGTGAGGTTTTCTTATTTGAAATTGTGATTGTGTGCTCATGTATGCTCTTTTATACAATTTAAAATATTACACTGTATATACTATTAAACAAAGTAAAAAAATCACATAATTCATCATCACTAGCATCTCAAGAGTGTTGTCATGTCATCATAAATTCAGTTTAAAAGGTATCTAAGTTTAATACAGTTCACATTTCAAAGTCTAAAATATTTTTCTCGTTCGATACCCAAAAAGTGGATATAATAAATAAATTATTAAGAGATTTGTGGTAAATGTTAATTTTACTTTGTAGTTTGATTTTAAATTCTTGAGAGAAATCCAAAATGTCATTCCACTGTGGTAAAAAATGCTTATGATGGATTGACCAACCTATATTTTGCTGTATATAACAAAAAGAAGGGGTTGATTGGGTCTGTCACACCTCAGTGGCCAAGCCTTTTCGTTTAGATGTATCCCTCCACATTTTACAAGATAGTACAAGACACACAGGGTTGGAGAAAAACACAAACAAATAGGGATATGTCACCATCACAAAGGATATCCACCCACTATATTTTGGGAAGCTCACATAAACCTGTACATGTACACGTTCAAAGACAAATACACACAGTCACAGCATCAGAGAGACACTATCTTCGTCGAAAGCTCAGCAGACTGTGAAAGACAAGTCAGAATGGAAAGGAAGAGAAAAACGGGGCATTCTGATTAGACAGAGGGTTGGTCTGACAACTAGGGAGCCGAAAACTGCCAGGAAAGTTCAACTAAGAAGGAAGGAGTCATTAGTAACAACGGAGGACAATGAAGTGGAAGGGTGACAATCTGTGAGGTCTGATAGTTTTGAGTGAAGGTGTGAAAACAAGGTGAGTGCTGTCAGAAGTGGACACAGTGACAGCAAAAGTAAAAAAGGGAGGGAATGACCGAGAGAGAAGGCAGAAAGAGATTGGACATGAAGATAAGTGTTTTACCATTGACTTGCAGTGAGCTCCTGGTGGACCACAAGTGCAGCTCAGCCAGGCAGAACGCCATCTGACGAAGACCTGTAACCCGAGTCAGGGCTGTGTGGACGAGAGGAAGAATAAGAGAAACGACAAATGAAGACAGGAGTAAAGACGAGGCCAGCCAAACAAATCCACAGATAAATATCTAGTGCAACCTAGTAGTGACACAGATAGCACTAAGGGTCAAACAAAGCATGCTTTGGAATGGCAAACTTTAGTAGAAAAAGCGGAACTAGAGTCAAGTACCACTAACATAACTGACATTACAGAGTTTCATTATTAAATGTCCTGTTTTAAGACAATGCATTAATGTAAGACTGAAAGACATAAGACTATTGCAGTGATACTGTTAATTGATATTGTTTTGTTTTATTACAAGGCAACAAATAAGAAATGACCACTGAGCAGCAGTTTACATAATTTTTTTAAAGAAACACTTTTCAAGTAACTTTTAGAGATTTGCACACCGTAAAACATTTCAAGTGTAACTCTATTTTTTTTCTAATTCTGGAAACTCTCATGTTAATTGTTTAACTGTTAACTCCAAGTATTTATCTTATACTTTTTGGTTTACGCTTTAGCTTTCTGCATATATATAAAAAAAAAAAAAAAAAAAAAAAACTTTGTCCTTCACCCTCCGCGGGTGGTCTCATCCTTCGAGCTCGGGTCCTCTACCAGAGGCCTGGGAGCTTGAGGGTTCTGCGCAGTATCTTTGCTGTTCCTAGTACTGCACTTTTCTGGACCGAGATGTCTGGTGTTCTTCCAGGGATCTGCTGTAGCCACTCTTCCAGTTTGGGGGTCACTGCCCCAAGTGCTCCGATGACCACGGGCACCACTGTCGCCTTCACCTTCCAAGACTTTTCTAGCTCTTCTCTGAGCCCTTGGTATTTCTCTAATTTCTCATGTTCCTTTTTCCTG